>JAAQRG010029761.1:0-17958 GCA_011634625.1 Babylonia areolata
ACATTCTTATTCACTGTGCATTTGACCATGCATAATGCATAACTATCACCACAGCATCCAGAATGCATTTGATTAAAGCACTTAATAGACACATAAAAGTCATGCAAACAGAAAAGAAGTGGTAGCAAAATTCGTGACACAGATCCAACAACGATGAACTGAAATGTACAGTCAACCATAAAAGCATGTGCACATAATAGTTTGTAAATTTAAAGAGTCCTGTACGCTTCAAAGATCAGTGCTTCATTTTAAGACAATGTGTGTTATACATTAGCACCCACAAGAGTTAACAATATCACAAGTCTTCATTCATTCACCACATCTCCTGTCAATAACATCTATCAGGTTCAAGCAAACCAACAACAACAACAGCAACAACAATCCTTTAAAATATAGTCATATATTGCACTAGCCATTTAAACACACATACACACACAAAGACACACACACACATTTATATATAGATATATGTAGGCACCCGTCACAAATCTTAATTCTTCAATCCATTCCTAACCAAAACCTGTCCAGCCTTACCAGTGCACGCACACAAAAAGAAAACACATGTGAACGTTCTCACATACATTCACTCGCAGGCATGCACGGACACTGAGCATTCCTCATGTTGTCCAAAAGGAAGAGACAGAACTACACATCCATAGGTACCATCAGCAGTCCCTGCTGCAGCTGCATGCTACATACAACACTTCACTCACTGCACAAGCTCTGCATTGTCATGGTCATCACACAAAAGCTGCACTGTTGCTTTGGATAATTATATCTGTTTCTTTGATAGTTTCCATCTTCAGGGTTTCTGTACTGGTCTGGTACCCAAAGGAATGGAAAATTGAACTGTCCAGCGCATATGGCACTATGGGACCACTACATTTGTCTATAGTATGGCCTTTAATTTGATCATCATGTTATGCAAGCTAACTGTACAGCTTTAATTTGATCATGCAAGCTAACAGTACAGCTTTCGTCACCAGCATTTCAGTCTACAGAATGGCACACATTTCCCAAAGACTGTCCGTTTTGACAGCTGCCCAATCAGCCACAAGCACAAAGCTCCACTCTTCAGCAAGCAGTGGCCAGCATGCTAACACAGATGCTACAACAGTTGGGGTACCCAACACCACCAGACAAGACACCTGAAACAGCTCGCTGAGTCTCCCTGGGGTCTGTAGTGGAGGAACGGAGCGAAAAGGGGGACAGGGGGGGCAGAAAGGAACAACAAATACACTGGTTAGATGTCGACAGGACAAACCAGTACATTGTCACTCTCCTCTATCTACTGCTAAATATTGTCCATCCACATAACATTATCATGCATGACTTTATGCATACCACAAGGCCCCCTTCTCTCTAAAAGAATGTCTTGATTGATCATAAGCTCCTGTCTGGTTTTTTTTTGTTTTTGGGGGGGGGGTTGGGGGGGAGGGGTTGTGTATTTTTTAATATCCCCCCCTCCTCTTTCCCAGTCTCCAACGGTGTGTAAAGTCTGACCCCTTCAGGTCTTTTCATACCAAACTCGCAGTCTTACAAGTTCTACTCTGCACACACCTGTTCAGATTAATGTCTTCCCCGCACCAAGAGCTGGTTTATCTCTCTACAAATGATGTGTCAAAAAACAATGATACAAAACCGCAACTTTACTGAGGTTTGTGCATGCAAACTCTTTTCGTGGATTACATTCTGACAGAGTGGCCGCTGAAATTAACAATATATGAAGCTGATGCTGTCTACATATAATTCATATGTGTGCATATGTTTTCATGACTACACAAGTTTTCATCATGCAATTTGTACAATTTCACTTCTTATATATATATATATATATATATATATATATATATATATCAAAGATACACACTGGATATGAAATGTGCATTATGTGATACTGTAAATGTACAGAAAGTAGCACAGAGAGAGAGTGGGAGGGGGTATGAGGGGGTGGGGTGGGCCAGGATGGAGAAGAGGGTGGTGCAGGGAGAGTGAAATGTGAATCTGTGTGTGAGTATGTGTGCATGTAAATGCGTACAAGTAAACTTCTCTGAGCGTGAATACATGCATATACACATGCGTTGAATCAACAACTTCTCGCCAAAGCAGTCAATCTATCTAACTATCTGTCTGTCTATTTATCTATCTACCGTTCTTTCTTTCTATCCAACTATTCAACTATCAATCCCCATCAAAAAGCAAACTGATTATTGTATTATCTAATGCCGGAAACTAAAAAATCTTTTTCCTGGTTTTTACAAGTAGCCCTGTCCCTCAGCAAGCACTCAACATGCACTTCACTGTCAGCAAACCATGCCTCTCCCCCCCCAAGGCCCCCCACCCCTCTTCATGCACAGCATTCCACACTGACCCACCCCACACATCATTCCAAGCTTCTACACTACCAGTCATCCCATCATACAATGTCACAATAAGAAAAAAATATGCACACTATGAAAAAAAACCCAGAGGTTCAAATCAAATCCATGACAGATTAAACACGTTATTTAACATAACAATAATATTGGATTGAGATATTCCAATTTCCCTGTAAAAAAAAAAAAGGGTTTAATTCCACCTCAGATTATAAACATTATTCAACACAGCATTCATAATGGGATGGGACATTAAAAAAAAAAATCCTGACAATGTCAATGAAACTAAATAAAGGAAAAAAGAAGAAGAGACATTGGGGATAAGGATATGCATGATTTTATTTTCCTTCACCATAGTAAGTTCTCTTCGACAGAATAAGAAGGAAAAACAGTCCAAATGAAAACTTACTTCTTGACTACGTGACTAAACAACAAAAAGATAAATGACACATTGTGAAATCTACACTCCTATCATACTGATAAGCTATTCCATACCAACTGAATTACACACGCTGGTTTCTTTCTTTTCATTTTTGTTGTTGCTGAATTTCCATGAACAATCTGCCAAAACCAGCGCAGTAAATCACACAATACATTAGTCCTTTACCAAACACTAAATTTCAGGTCTTGGAAGAAGAAAGTCAACCCAGCATGCAAATTCACAGCAAACAAAAAAAACAACAAAAAATCCAAGAGCAGCTACAAAAAACCAATATACAGATATATCTATATATATACTTTTTTATGCAAACAAATCTATATTATTTGATCAACCCACACAAAGATGATAATAATACTGTGATGCAAAAAAACCCAAAAAAAACCAAAAAAAACAACCAAGGGCGAATACATGGGAAGTGTGATGGGCGAAGGAAGGGGGGTGGGGGTGGGGGGGGGAGAGGGGCATGGGGGGTGAAGCAAAGAGAGTGCAGGGCCCTGATGATGGCAGTACTCACGCTGGGACAGAGAGCTGCCCACACGGGAGCGAGTGCGGCCGCTCCTCTCAGGAGTGGCAAGATTAGAAACGGCTCTACTAGCGCCCCCACTGCCGCTAGTTTTGTGGTGTGCTGCAATGACAACTGGTCAGGTGAGTGGGTGGGGGGGCACACAGCCAGGAAGGGACAGGTGTTAGCATGGGGACAGCAACGGACACCACACCACATCACATCACAGCACAACACAACACATCGCATCGCATTGCAATGCAACACAACGCAAACACACCGTGCTGCTGCGAGTGAGGAAAGGGTCGATCTGTTGGGTGTGTGACTGTGAGGATGTGGGTGACTGATCGGAGTGAGAGATTTGTGTGTGTGTGTGTGTGTGTGTGTGTGTGTGTGTGTGTGTGTGTGTACATGTGTGCGTTTTCAATATTCAATATTACCAGAATTAACATTTTTCTTTTCCTTCTTTTACTTTAAATGTATTTATTTATTTCTATTTCTATTAAATCTACCACTGAAAACAATCAAAATATTCATCAGAGAAAAAGTAACATTTTCACACACTGACTCCAAATGCTGCCACACAGTTTACCTCCCATGTTTTTTTAATTTTTTTATTTTTATTTTTTTTATATCTGTGAACAGGTAGCTGGTGTTTGAGGACATCTCAACACAATTTGTGCTTGGGCTTCCTTGTCACTGTACTTCCATAAATAATTGTGACGCATTCTAATCATCATATTCTTCTCAAATCTGTGAACTGTCGACTTTTTTCCTGGTGTGTGAATGTCAGACAGAGAGAGAGAGAGAGGGACTTTTGCTCTGACTGATGGTGAGAAATCCAGTGCTGACGTTGTTAGCATGGCGAGCAACACATAGTGCAGGTCCAAAAACACGTCCAAAGACAGAGAGAGACGCAGTGTGTAAGTGTCTGAAGAAAAGCAGTGTGGTGGTGACTGTGAACCGAGGCACTAGCATCATTCAGGGACACAGGGGGGGAACAGCGACATGCCAGAATCACAACAGTGACAGGGGTGTGCGGGGTGGGGTGGGGGAATTCACACACTGAAGAAAACGAAACCAAAACAAGTAAAACATGCAACTCTGTGTCCTGTGAAGTACAATTCTAAGAACTCCCAGCACAAAAGCAGATTATTTGTTGGACACTGTTTTGTTTTTTTCCTTGTTTTTTTTCTTTCATTTCTTTTCTTGCTTTGTCTGTTTATTTGCACTTTCATCGTTTCCTATCCGTTTCCTTGAACCAGTCAACTGTTCCTGAATTTTCTGACACATTGTGTCATCTAATTTGTGATGAATTTCTGATGAGCAATGGCTTTCTGATGTAGCTGACATGATTGTGTGGATCAAAGAGCGTCAGTTATTTATCCATTCATTTATTTTTCCAAGTCTGTGGAAAATTGATGCTATGTTGTTAGCCCCCTCAGCCTTCATCGTCATCAGACGACATTGTTGACAGTGACTCTCCTCCCTTGATAGTGCTCCTCCTCCATCCCTTCTCTCACTCTTTACCACCCCCTCCCCCCACCATCCTCCTTTCCCTTGTCCATCATTGCCCCCCGCCCCCCAATCCTCCCCCCATGCCCCCAACTTCCTCCCCGTACAGCAGTGACAGACGTTGTTTGCTTACGTAGAGACGATGTGCTTCCTCTCTCAACCCCACCGACCCTCAAGTGAGGGGAGACGGGCGGCCTGATCGAGTTGACCTTGGCCTTCACCCCGCTCAAGTCTACATCGCTGCGAGACCGACTCATGTGCAGCGAGGAGCATGGACTTATGGGAGCACTAATGTCTGAAAAGCAAGCGTCACAGGTAAGCCAACAGAAAAGAATGCAAAAAACCAAAAAAAAAATCCACCAAGTGGTCAGTCACGCTGCAACCAATTCCACAGACTAAAGAAACAAAGAAGAAGAAAAAAAAAAGGACGGTAAAGATGCTGGTTAACTGCAACTGAAAAAAAGGTGACACTGTGGTTAATGGCACATTAAAATCAAATGAAAAAAAAACACCCCACAATAGTCATCTGCTGTCTGGCTCTACTAGTAATCATACAAAAACTGAAAACACGGTGACAGGCTTTCATCCAGCTTGAACTCAAAAGAC
The DNA here is from genome assembly GCA_011634625.1 of Babylonia areolata. Lineage (NCBI taxonomy): Eukaryota > Metazoa > Mollusca > Gastropoda > Neogastropoda > Buccinidae > Babylonia > Babylonia areolata. The sequence continues at coordinate 5,441 of JAAQRG010029761.1, forward strand.
ACTGATCACTAGCGGCACCACAACCAAATCTGCTGAAAAAAACAACAACGCACAACGCACAGTCATAAATAATGAACTAAAAAGAAACTGAAAACACACTGCTTCAGCATATCACTGTCAAACCAAACAACACAACACAAATACAATGTAGCCTTCGGTTCAGACCAAATGAAAAAGAAAAAAAAAAGAAACAATAATATGTGAAAATGAACTGAAAACAAACCACACAGACACAACATTTATGGCGATACACTGAAAAAAAAAAGAAAAAAAGATCAGACAGTGGAACAAAGTGAAAGGCTCAGTAAAAACAACAAAAATCTTCACACCAGTGACGAACACAAGAAAGACACGGTGACATGAGAACGGAATAAAGACAGAAGCTGTAGGGGCCACACCTAGGCAGCCAACAGCCTCGTCACCTGAGTCACATCAATTCAACCACATGGACTACTAAGTAAGAAAGAAGACAAGGTTTTTCAGTCACCATCCACGTCTTCACTGGTGTGCGTGTGTGTGTGTGTGTGTGTGTGTGTGTGTGTGTGTGTGTGTGTGTGCATTCGTGTGCGTGTGTGTGTGTGTGTGTGTGTGTGTGTGTGTGTCTGCATTGCAGTGTCAGACAGAAAGAGCAAGAGAGAGAGAGAGGGGAGTGTGGTGGGGAGGCGAGAGAGTATGGAGGGCGCTGGTGGATAAAAATTTAAAAAGAAAAGAAAGAAGAAAACATGTATGTGATTTAGCTTGTGTGTGCACATACATACACACAAACACACACATGCATGATCACATGCACACACACACACACGCACACACACACACACGCACACAATACAAAGAAAGTGATGCAAAGAGACAGAGACCAAAATAGACAGAAGATGAGAGTTAAAGAATTGTTATTGCTGAAATGGTTCATAAAGGGTAAGAAAGATTTCAGAAAAAAAACCCAAAAAAACAACCCAAAACAGAAAAAATACTGTCCATATTATGTAAGAAATAAATTTGTGTGACAAGGAGGAACATTGCATTGAAACTGAAAGTATACACTAATCAACAAATATACTGAAGATACACTCCAAGAATAGATAATACAAAAGAAATATCACGGAAAAGAGTTTCTGAAAGAACATTAAAATATAAGAGTACAAAAAAGAAATGTATTCATAGCAAAAGTACTGCTATTTCCAGTTACAAATAACTGAAAAGAATATTTGTCGACAATACAGTGTAAACACTGCTGCATATTTGTTAATATATAAGAAAGAAGACTATTTGACAAAACAGCAAAAGTAGTACCATTTTGGGTAATGTTTTAAGACAGACGAGTGGCAGGACAGCAAAAGCACTGCTATATCAGGTTGTATGTAAGACAGAAGAGTATTTGACAATACAGCAAAGTACTACTATTTCTGGTTACATAAAATATAGAAGAATATATAAAAATAAAGCCAAAGTACTAGTATATATCCTGTTATATATATATATATATATATATCAGACAGAAGAATATTTGACAATACAGCAAAAGTACTACTATTTCCGATTACATAATAGATGAATATTTGAAAATACAGCAAACGTACTACCATATATGGTTATATATCAATATCAGACTGAGGAATATATGACAGTACAGCAAAAGTACAGCTACAGCAGGTGAAAAAGTGGACAGTTTTAATCAACAGGGGAGATATATGCCGCTCTGACCTATTGTTAAAAAAAAGATGCATTTTACCCACCAGAGCAGCCAACAGAACAGACAAAACCGCATTGACATTTTCTGATGCCCGTGTCATTCACTTTCACTGTATACAACTGTTATCTGTCCCTGACACTAAGAGACAAAAGTCGCCATGTTCAACTCTCTGACAGTGTCACTGTAGTGGCGCAGTGAAGAGAAGCGTATTTGTATGTGCTGTTTGTGCATGCTGTTTGATACCACATGTGAAATGATGCTAAATCAAAAGTTCTGCTAACACTTCTGTAGCTTGCCTTTTTTTTTCTTTTCTTATCATGTTGTGTTGTGCTTGTATTTTTTCACCACAAAGCAGCACATAGCTTGCCATTTTGTTCTCACTGTGTTGTGCCACGCATGTATCTTTTCACCACAAAGCAGCACATAGCTTGCCATTTTGTTCTTATTGTGTTGTGCTGCGCATGTATCTTTTCACCACAAAGCAGCACATAGCTTGCCATTTTGTTCTCACTGTGTTGTGCCGCGCATGTATCTTTTCACCACAAAGCAGCACATAGCTTGCCATTTTGTTCTTATTGTGTTGTGCTGCGCATGTATCTTTTCACCACAAAGCAGCACATAGCTTGCCATTTTGTTCTCACTGTGTTGTGCCGCGCATGTATCTTTGCCATTTTGTTCTTATTGTGTTGTGCCGCGCATGTATCTTTTCACCACAAAGCAGCACATAGCTTGCCATTTTGTTCTTATTGTGTTGTGCCGCGCATGTATCTTTTCACCACAAAGCAGCACATAGCTTGCCATTTTGTTCTTATTGTGTTGTGCCGCGCATGTATCTTTTCACCACAAAGCAGCACATAGCTTGCCATTTTGTTCTTATTGTGTTGTGCCGCGCATGTATCTTTTCACCACAAAGCAGCACATAGCTTGCCATTTTGTTCTTATTGTGTTGTGCCGCGCATGTATCTTTTCACCACAAAGCAGCACATAGCTTGCCATTTTGTTCTTATGTGTTGTGCCGCGCATGTATCTTTTCACCACAAAGCAGCACATAGCTTGCCATTTTGTTCTTATTGTGTTGTGCCACGCATGTATCTTTTCACCACAAAGCAGTACAATCTGCACAACCAACAGACTGTGGAAAATGAATCCGCCATGGTTGACAGTGACCATGCCAAACTAACGTGTCACAACTCTCCTTCAATCAAACTCTGCTCTGACAATTTTCTTCACACACAAAATTCATCTTTGTAGGTGTGCTGCATTAAATCTGAAAGGCAAGAAACTACACTGCACACAGTTAAAGCCCAGCCAACTGCATTCTTCACAACAAACAGGAACAGTAACTCACAGAACACACAGTGAGCCAAAAATGCATGGCACTTGCTGTCAGTATGATCATGGGTCAGTTTCAATGCCTGAATGAGCAAAATCTAACTGGAACTTCCTTCAAAGTTTTGACAGGTTCATTTTTCGTGAAACAAACTCAGGCTGGTTAATTTGAGGTCCATGCGTTCATACAATCAGCCAGCTGTTTCATTTGACACGAAATCCCACATCACTGCAGTCAGTCAGATAATAGTCTCCACTCTCAGAGAGTTAGGTCTGATTTCTACAGACTCTGATTAGATACACTAAGTGTTGGAGTACATCTCACTACATAATGTGACCAGAGAGACTCACAAGTTATTCTCTGTGCTATCTCAGTCTCAAGGCGCAACCAGACAAGCATTTTGGATAATCTGAGATTGTTTTACCTCCGTACTGCGTAACATAAACCTCATCACACAAAACCAGTCCTTGTCTTCCAAATAAAGACAGTAGATGTCTAACTTGTAACTGCACGTCAACATTGTTTAAATACTGCAACCTCCGCTGAGTTTATTTTCTTGATCAAAAGGAGGACTGATGTAAGGAATTGTGCAAAACTTGTTTTTCATCATCTGATATGGAAGACAGCATTTTTCTACAAGCAAATTTCCTGAACAAAGTTCCCTGGTCTGACATGCATCCCAGTGGTCTGAACCAGGAGACCACAACTCAAACACCAATAACCCACAAAACACACATGGACAAGCTTACACGACAAGCAGACATCACAGCTGTATGTACACACACACACACACACACACACACACACACACACACACACACAATGATAAAACAGAAAGAAAATAAAAACAAAGTAAAAAAAAAAATCACCCTCACACACAAAACTGAAAACAAGTTTTATGACACAATCTACCAAGACTTTGGTGGTGGACAAACAGGAAAAAAAAAACCAAACCATACACAAAAACAGGACCTGGGTTTATCATCTCATCCGAATGACCAGATGCTCAGTTTATTTTCTCCAGTCAAACTTGAGAGAAAGGGTGAGAGCAGGAGTGGAACCCAGACCCCCACTGACACTGTATTGACAGATGAGCATCTTAACCACTCGGCCATCTTCCTCCCTTCCAGCCTGACAGCACAAAGACATTACTTCCCTCCACACATACTTTTACTTCCCTCCACACATACTTTTTTTTCCACAACAGAGATCATCACCCCCCCTCATTAACAGACAACTTTGAGCAAGATCACTACATGAGACTGAGATAGCGAATGAGTGCACTGAGCGGTAAGTCTCCCCTGTGAGGCTGAGATAGCAAAGGCGCCAGTGAGAGCAGTGAGTCTCTCCTAGCCGTGTCAGTCCAGAGGGTTAGACACACTGAAGCAACAAACGCTGTGTGTGAGTGAGCTGTTGTCTCCACGCTTACCTTCCTGTTGAGGCTCTGCGTCCATGTCTACATCTGACAAAGCCCACAGTTCACAGCTGTCAGTTCCCCTCATTGCTCACACACAACTTGCACAACAGTCATCTCACGCACACAAACACACATACACACTCTCACACACATTGCTCCCGACCGCTTTCATGAACAGATCTGAAGCCAATGTAGATTGAATTACAGTCAACTTGAGTAATAGTATTAATTTAAAACAGACAAAATCTTCCCGACATAAACAGATTTAAAAGCAACTGTGGACCAAATAGCAGTATTTAGGTAGAATACAACTACATTCATCAACATTTACTAACATTTATCACCATCCTTACCATCTTTAACAAAAAGTGAGATGATGCTACCTAGACTAACAGTAAGTGATTCTGTGAGGCAGATTTGAAGCAACAAACAGCACACAACCACAAAACATATAACAGAGGTAAATAACAATGTAAATTTTGACACATTTTTTTTCCCACATCAAAATAGCCACTGCATGCCACCTGTTCCTGACAAAGGTTATCCAGCGAACTGAAAGATGACACATGTAAGCAAAACAGGTATGGGGTGTGTCTGTGAACATCAAAGCATCACTCCCTGAACAGAATCAAGGCCAGGCCAGTGGCAGCACTACAGAGGAGCCATGATTCAGCTTTGCCGTCACCATCTTTGCCAATCAAGCTGTCTGTCTGCCACAACGTCATGCTGCAGGAAATCACTTCATGTCATCATCAGGGGGCTCTCTGAGTGTTACAGACTGAATGAAAGTGTCCCTGCAGACAAGGTTTTGTGGACCTGGCATGATGGCTGCCTATTAGTGGTGTGACTAAATCAATATAAAAACTAAATGCAACAAGTGAGACATGCACTGTATCTGATATTGAAGTCCATAATAATAGTCCCTGTTCCATACAGATTTCCCACCATCCACACGTTCACAAGGAGACTACCAAGACTCCAGACTCTTGGTTTAAGGTACCATGGTAACCTACAAATCACAGTCAAAAACTACAGGAAATGGATCAGAACATCTACTTTTGGGAATTTCGTTTAAAATATCAGCAAAATCTGCCTTCTAAGTAGAACCCTGAATTCAAGGTATCAAACCAAAAATGACCAGTATCTTGTGATATAATATGACTGTAAGGACACACTCTTCAAGACACCGTGATGCTGGAAGTGAAAGGAAAAACAGCAATCTGCAATTCAAGGATTGCAAAGAAAGTGAATGTGAAAAAAACAGTCCTAAAAAAACCAAAAAAAACCACACACACAAAAAGAGAAAAACAGGAAGGAAACAGTCAACCATGACCAATAAGCAGTGTGTCTCACTACGACAAGAACTGCTGCCTGAAAAGAGGTGTAATCACCACTTCAGTGACAAAATGAAAGCACCATCACCAGTTACTTTGTAAAGAAATCAATCCATTCTTTTCTCTTTCATAGCTCATCATGCACCATACACTAAGCCCTTCAGACTCGTAGTGTGCGGACCGGAATAGCACTTTTAGTTTTAAAACTCCACACATGGCATAAGAGAAAAACAAAACAAAAAAAAAACGACTACAAAAATACACTTCAGAAATGGCATAAGAAAGACCCCTCAGACTCTACATGGTGAAGTGAAAGTGAAAACCAGCATGTCTAAACCCCACTCCAATCACCACAAGATGGGCGTTCAGACTGGGGGGTGAGAGGGGCTGGGAAAGCAAAGTGAACAACACTCACCACTGCCGGCATCGCTGCGGGAAGAACCGAAGCGAGACGGCCCAGTTTTCCGCATCGACCCTGTTCGCCTGTAAACAGAACAAAAAAACAAAAGCAATGTATGTAACACTAAGTCACATACATGCTCACTTTTAATTCCCCAGTCCTAAGAGCTCAGAGAAGATGTCACAGAAAAAAAACACAAGAAGGAGGAAAAGTTTTAAAAGAAAATCAACACCGCCATCACGCCAACAGAAGGGCAGGCGAGAAGAAAGGAACAGAAGAAGAAGAAGAAGAAAACAGAAGAAGAAACAGAAATATAAAGACAAGAAAGAAAACAAAAAGACAAAGGAAACAAACAAGCAAAAAAACAAAAAGAAACACAAGAGAGATGAACAGTGGAAGAAGAAGAAGAAAGAGAAGAAGAAGACAACGAAGATGAGATGGGGAAGAAGAAAAAGCAAAAGCAAAGAAGACATAAAAGAAAAAGAAGAAAGCAATGAAGACAAAAGAAGATGACACAAACAAATAGAAAAAAAATAAATAAATAATAAAAATTACCCACACACACCCTCGCCCCTTCCCCGTCCCCCCTAACTAAAACCACAATGCACCAACACACACCACCACCACCACAGCAACACTCACTCCAGTCATCCCCCACCCCACACCAACTTTCCCATCCCCCCCAACTAAAACCACGACCAACCAACACACACACAACACCACCACACAGCACAGCAAATACTACCCACCCACCCCCTGACCCTTCCCCCACCCACACACACACCCGCCCTCCACACACCAACTTCCTGTGATCCCCCAACTAAAACCACAACCAACCAACACACACACAACACCACCACACCACAGCACAGCACAGCAAATATTCACTCCAATCACCCCCCCCTGCCCCCCTGACCATCCCCCACCCCACACACACACACCCGCCCCCCCACACACCAACTTTCTGATCCCCCAACTAAAACCACAACCAACCAACACACACACACCACCACCACACAGCACAGCACAGCAAACACTCACTCCAGTCACCCCCCCCCACACACACACACACACACCCGCCCCCCCACACACCAACTTTTTTGATCCCCAACCCTAAAACCACAACCAACCAACACAAATGGACACAACACCACCATGGATGCAGCCACAGCACAGCAAACACTCACCCAGTCACCGCCCCCAGCCCCCACCAACTTTCCCATCCCCCCAACTAAAACTCACAACCAACCAACACACACACACAACACCACACAGCACAGCACAGCACAGCAAACACTCACTCCAGTCACCGCCCCCCCCAGCCCCCCACCAACTTTCCCATCCCCCCAACTAAACCACAACCAACCAACACACACACACAACACCACATAGCACAGCACAGGCACAGCAAACACTCACCTGTCACACCCCCCAGCCCCCACTAAACCTTCCCATCCCCCCAACTAAAACCACAACCAACCAACACACACACACAACACCACCATACAGCACAGCAAACACTCACTCCAGTCCCCCGGTGTACTTGGGGATGGACCGGTCATGGCTGGCCGAGCGTGCCCGGGACTTGACCTGCCGCAGACCCTCGGCCGAGTTGAGGGAGTTGTTGGAGGAGGAGTTGCTGAGCTCCCCCTGAAGCATCTTCTGCTTGGAGGGGTCCAGGCTGCCCAGCAAGGCATCCGCCTGCGACTTGAAGTGTTCCGCAAAACCCCAGAAGGCTCTGCCGGATTAGGAAAGGGGGCGGTGGGGGGTGGGAGGTGGGGGTGAGTGGTTGCGAGGTGGGGGGGAGGGGCACAGAACAAACAGGGACATTATAGAAAGCAGAAACAAGTGGACAGTACACACACAAGTCTTTCCAGCTCCACTCAACCCAATTCATCCTGTCATCTTTCTATCTCCACTCATTACAACCCAATTCATCCTGTCATCTTTCTATCTCCACTCATTACAACCCAAGTCACCCTGTCATCTTTCTATCTCCACTCATTACAACCCAAGTCACCCTGTCATCTTTCTATCTCCACTCATTACAACCCAAGTCACCCTGTCATCTTTCTATCTCCATTCGTTACAAGTCACCCTGTCATCTTTCTATCTCCACTCATTACAACCCAAGTCACCCTGTCATCTTTTTATCTCCACTCATTACAACCCAAGTCACCCTGTCATCTTTCTATCTCCACTCATTACAACCCAAGTCACCCTGTCATCTTTTTATCTCCACTCATTACAACGCAAGTCACCCTGTCATCTTTCTATCTCCACTCATTACAACCCAAGTCACCCTGTCATCTTTCTATCTCCATTCATTACAACCCCAGTCACCCTGTCATCTTTCTATCTCCATTCGTTACAAGTCACCCTGTCATCTTTCTATCTCCACTCATTACAACCCAAGTCACCCTGTCATCTTTTTATCTCCACTCATTACAACCCAAGTCACCCTGTCATCTTTCTATCTCCACTCATTACAACCCAAGTCACCCTGTCATCTTTTTATCTCCACTCATTACAACGCAAGTCACCCTGTCATCTTTCTATCTCCACTCATTACAACCCAAGTCACCCTGTCATCTTTCTATCTCCATTCATTACAACCCCAGTCACCCTGTCATCTTTCTATCTCCATTCGTTACAAGTCACCCTGTCATCTTTCTATCTCCACTCATTACAACCCAAGTCACCCTGTCATCTTTTTATCTCCACTCATTACAACCCAAGTCACCCTGTCATCTTTCTATCTCCACTCATTACAACCCAAGTCACCCTGTCATCTTTCTATCTCCACTCATTACAACCCAAGTCACCCTGTCATCTTTTTATCTCCACTCATTACAACCCAAGTCATCCTGTCATCTTTTTATCTCCACTCATTACAACCCAAGTCATCCTGTCATCTTTCTATCTCCACTCATTACAACCCCAGTCACCCTGTCATCTTTCTATCTCCACTCATTACAACCCAAGTCATCATGTCATCTTTCTATCTCCACTCATTACAACCCCAGTCACCCTGTCATCTTTCTATCTCCACTCATTACAACCCCAGTCACCCTGTCATCTTTCTATCTCCATTCATTACAACCCCAGTCACCCTGTCATCTTTCTATCTCCACTCATTACAGCCCAAGTCACCCTGTCATCTTTCTATCTCCACTCATTACAACCCCAGTCACCCTGTCATCTTTCTATCTCCACTCATTACAACCCCAGTCACCCTGTCATCTTTCTATCTCCATTCATTACAGCCCAAGTCATCCTGTCATCTTTCTATCTCCACTCATTACAACCCCAGTCACCCTGTCATCTTTCTATCTCCATTCATTACAACCCAAGTCACCCTGTCATCTTTCTATCTCCATTCATTACAACCCCAGTCACCCTGTCATCTTTCTATCTCCACTCATTACAAGTCATCCTGTCATCTTTCTATCTCCACTCATTACAACCCAAGTCACCCTGTCATCTTTCTATCTCCACTCATTACAACCCCAGTCACCCTGTCATCTTTCTATCTCCACTCATTACAACCCAAGTCACCCTGTCATCTTTCTATCTCCACTCATTACAAGTCATCCTGTCATCTTTCTATCTCCACTCATTACAACCCAAGTCACCCTGTCATCTTTCTATCTCCACTCATTACAACCCCAGTCACCCTGTCATCTTTCTATCTCCACTCATTACAACCCAAGTCACCCTGTCATCTTTCTATCTCCACTCATTACAAGTCATCCTGTCATCTTTCTATCTCCACTCATTACAACCCAAGTCACCCTGTCATCTTTCTATCTCCACTCATTACAACCCCAGTCACCCTGTCATCTTTCTATCTCCACTCATTACAACCCAAGTCACCCTGTCATCTTTCTATCTCCACTCATTACAAGTCATCCTGTCATCTTTCTATCTCCACTCATTACAACCCAAGTCACCCTGTCATCTTTCTATCTCCACTCATTACAACCCCAGTCACCCTGTCATCTTTCTATCTCCACTCATTACAACCCAAGTCACCCTGTCATCTTTCTATCTCCACTCATTACAAGTCATCCTGTCATCTTTCTATCTCCACCCATTACAACCCAAGTCACCCTGTCATCTTTCTATCTCCACTCATTACAAGTCACCCTGTCATCTTTCTATCTCCACTCATTACAACACAAGTCACCCTGTCATCTTTCCAAATCCACTCTTCATAAGTCACCGTCTAGTCTTTCCAACTCCACTCAATGCAAATCACCCTGACATCTTTCCAACTCCACTCAACCCAAGTCACCATGTTGTCTTTCCCACTCCACTCAACATGTCACCCTCTCATCATTCCAACTCTACTCATTACAACCCAAGTCACCTTCTCATCTTTACAAATCCACTCAAATGACCTTGCTGTCGTTGCAACACCACTGAACATAAGTCACCCTCACGTCTTTCCAACTCTACCCATTACAACCCAAGTCACCCTGTTGTCTTTCCAACTCCACTCTTTGAAACCCAAGTCACCCTCTCGTCTTTCCAACTCAACTCGAATGACTCTGTTGTCTTTCCAACGCCACTCAACACAAATGACCCTGTCGTCTTTCCAACACTACTCACAACAACCCAAATCACCCTCTCGTCTTTCCAACTCCACTCATCCCAAACCAAATCACCTCTTTCCATCTCCACTCAACATGTCACCCTGTCGCTCCTCACATTACAACCCAGGCCACCCTGTCATTCATCATCAATGTCACCATCATCACTCCCTCCTCCTCCCCACCCCCCTCCCTCCACGGGCTCACTTGCGAGAGAAGGCGCGGGCCTCAGAGTCAGCGTCGCTGATGCCCCGGCGGATGGAGTCCTGCAGGATGGCGATGTGCTTCTCCAGGGTGTGAGTGGCCCACGAGTGCAGCAGCTGGTTCAGGAACTCGCAGGACTGCCGCCGGATCACGCTGGACTTGGACGCCATGTTGCCCGTTACGATGGGCACCAGGCGGCTGGTGTGCACATACTGTGGGAACCAACGAGGAGGAATGGTGCTGGGTTTTATATATATACTTCTTTCTTCTTTCTTTGCCAACTGGTCTGTGTGGGGGTGTGTGGGAGGGTTTGCATATGTGTGTTTGTGTGCGTGGTGGGGTGATGGTGTGTGTCTAAGGGTGTGGGTGTATGTCGGTGAGTCTGTGTGCGCTTATGTGTGTGTGGTTGTGTGTGTATGGGTGTGGGTGAGAGGTGTGGCATTTCAGGGGGGGTGGGAGGAGGGGGGTAGTGTGTTGGTGTGTGTAGAGGGGGGGGGTGTGGGGGGTGGGGGGATGGCTGGGTGGGCAGTGGGTGTGTGTGATAAAAGAGAGATAGAGAGGGAGAGAGAGATAGAGAGGGAGAGAGAGATAGAGAGAATGGGGGTAAATGTAATGTGGTGGGTTGGATTCAGAGATATTACTCTTTCATAAGAATTTGGAAAAGTACAGGTTACAAATACCTAATCATTAAGTCCAGAAGAAAGGTGTTTCTCTTTTAATTCAAACCTTTCTATAGAAAAAAAAAAACGCACGAAAAAACAAAAGGTGTATGGACCAGCGATGCAGATATGATAGAAGGAAAGAAGAGAAAATATAAAGAAAAAGCCAGAAACAAAGACTAGCAAATAGAAAAGAGCACATTTCCAGAGCAGGTTGGGATGTTATCTATGTTAACAGAGCACTTGGTTTTAAGACAGAGGTATCTTCCCACCTACCCACACCCCACACCCCCCATCATTCCCCAGTTGTGGAAACCCAACAAAGGCTGAACAACGGGCGCAACTGCTGAGTGGATAAAGCATTGGACCTTCGATCTGAGGGTCCCAGGTTTGAATCTTGGTAACGGCGCCTGGTGGGTAAACGGTGGAGATTTTTCCGATCTCCTAGGTCAACCTAATGTCCAGACCTGTCGGTGCCTGTTCTGGTGTTCTAGTGTATACGCACGCAGAAGATCAAATACCCATGTTAAGATCCTATGATCCATGTCAGCACTTCATGGGCTATGGAAACAACAACATAACCCAGCATACACCTCTCCCCAAAACGAGTATAGCTGCCTGTATGGCAGGGTGAATAAACAAAACGGCCATACACCTAAAGTGTTAGATGTCTGTCTGAGTGTGTATCTGTGCCGAGACTGAAACCTGATTGAATGATGTACAAAACGACTGATGAGCGCTAAAATTTCAGGTTGGCTCAGAGACCCAGGTAGGCAGGCAGCATGTTGTGTAAATGACCCCAAGTTTGTAAAGCGCTTAGAGCTTGGTCTCTGACTGAGGACAGGCACTATATAAGTATCCATGTATCATCATCATTATAGTCTTTTGT
>JAAQRG010029762.1:1491-24433 GCA_011634625.1 Babylonia areolata
TGCAGGACCAGAATCTGCAGAACAACAGCAGTTTTACATCACCAGGTTTACATGCTGGGTAAAGTTTATGTTCACTTTAGTGTCTCTCTCTGTCTCTCCCTGTCTCTGTCTCTGTCTGTCTGTCTGCTTGTCTCTCTGTCTGTCTGTCACACACACACACACACACACACACACACACACACACACACACACACACAGAGGGATATGTACATATGCAGGCATCCCACTCCCTTTCTCCCCCTCTCCCACACAGACAGTAAAACATTTACAACCATTACAAAAAGACATTAACTCCATGGGTTGTGAAACTAACATGTAAAATTCAAGAATGTGGATCTAAATGTGCTAAGGATCCAGTGCAATGTTCGCAGTTTTTATTATGATTGTTATTGTGAAAGATGTTTCCCATGATGTTGACGTTGTCCCCACTTTTCCTACAATCTGACAGATGTTTGCCATGATGTTGACGTTGTCCCCACCTTGCCTGCAATGTGACAGATGTTTCCCATGATGTTGACGTTGTCCCCACCTTGCCTACAATGTGACAGATGTTTCCCATGATGTTGACATTTTCCCCACTTTTCCTACAATGTGACAGATGTTTCCCATGATGTTGACGTTTTCCCCACTTTGCCTACAATGTGACAGATGTTTCCCATGATGTTGACGTTGTCCCCACCTTGCCTGCAATGTGACAGATGTTTCCCATGATGTTGACGTTGTCCCCACCTTGCCTACAATGTGACAGATGTTTCCCATGATGTTGACGTTGTCCCCACCTTGCCTGCAATGTGACAGATGTTTCCCATGATGTTGACGTTGTCCCCACCTTGCCTACAATGTGACAGATGTTTCCCATGATGTTGACGTTTTCCCCACTTTTCCTACAATGTGACAGATGTTTCCCATGATGTTGACGTTTTCCCCACTTTGCCTACAATGTGACAGATGTTTCCCATGATGTTGACGTTGTCCCCACCTTGCCTACAATGTGACAGATGTTTCCCATGATGTTGACGTTTTCCCCACTTTTCCTACAATGTGACAGATGTTTCCCATGATGTTGACGTTTCCCCACTTTTCCTACAATGTGACAGATGTTTGCCATGATGTTGACGTTTTCCCCACCTTGCCTACAATGTGACAGATGTTTCCCATGATGTTGACGTTGTCCCCACCTTGCCTACAATGTGACAGATGTTTCCCATGATGTTGACGTTTTCCCCACTTTGCCTACAATGTGAAAGATGTTTCCCATGATGTTGACGTTTCCCCACTTTTCCTACAATGTGACAGATGTTTCCCATGATGTTGACGTTTTCCCCACTTTGCCTACAATGTGACAGATGTTTCCCATGATGTTGACGTTTTCCCATCTTGCCTGCAATGTGACAGATGTTTCCCATGATGTTGACGTTGTCCCCACCTTGTCTACAATGTGACAGAGGAGCGATCACAGAGCAGGTCCCCCCTGGAATGGAAGGGATGGGGGAGGGGATGGTGATGATGATGGAGGGGGTGCCCATGGCCAGCACCGGGCAGACACCTGGAGGACATGAAGACGGGGAGAGGAGGAGGAAGAAGAAGAAAAAGAAAGGGAACAAGAAGAGAGGGACTGCTGCCCCGGGAGAGGTGAGCAGTTTTTGGTTTTGGTGTTTGTGTGATTGGATTGGTCCACAGTTCTGGTGCTTTGGTTGATTCTCATGATGGACATGGACATTGAGGTGTGTATGATGTGTGTTCTACAGAAGACAACAGTCTAGGACTGTGATATATAACACAGTGTGGTGTGGACATGAATATTGTGGTGTGTATGATGTGTGTTATACAGGAGACAACAGTGTAGGACTGTGATATATAACACAGTGTGGTGTGGACATGAATATTGTGGTGTGTATGATGTGTGTTCTACAGGAGACAGCAGTGTAGGACTGTGATATATAACACAGTGTGGTGTGGACATGAATATTGTGGTGTGTATGATGTGTGTTATACAGGAAACAACAGTGTAGGACTGTGATATATAACACAGTGTGGTGTGGACATGAACATTGTGGTGTGTATGATGTGTGTTGTACAGGACAACAGTGTAGGACTGTGATATATAACACAGTGTGGTGTGGACATGAACATTGTGGTGTGTATGATGTGTGTTGTACAGGAAACAACAGTGCAGGACTGTGATATATAACACAGTGTGGTGTGGACATGAACATTGTGGTGTGTATGATGTGTGTTGTACAGGACAACAGTGCAGGACTGTGATATGTAACACAGTGTGGTGTGGACATGAACATTGTGGTGTGTATGATGTGTGTTGTACAGGAAACAACAGTGCAGGACTGTGATATATAACACAGTGTGGTGTGGACATGAACATTGTGGTGTGTATGATGTGTGTTGTACAGGACAACAGTGCAGGACTGTGATATGTAACACAGTGTGGTGTGGACATGAACATTGTGGTGTGTATGATGTGTGTTGTACAGGAAACAACAGTGCAGGACTGTGATATATAACACAGTGTGGTGTGGACATGAACATTGTGGTGTGTATGATGTGTGTTGTACAGGACAACAGTGCAGGACTGTGATATGTAACACAGTGTGGTGTGGACATGAACATTGTGGTGTGTATGATGTGTGTTGTACAGGAGACAACAGTGTAGGACTGTGATATATAACACAGTGTGGTGTGGACATGAATATTGTGGTGTGTATGATGTGTGTTGTACAGGAAACAACAGTGTAGGACTGTGATATATAACACAGTGTGGTGTGGACATGAACATTGTGGTGTGTATGATGTGTGTTGTACAGGACAACAGTGTAGGACTGTGATATATAACACAGTATGGTGTGGACATGAACATTGTGGTGTGTATGATGTGTGTTATACAGGAGACAACAGTGTAGGACTGTGATATATAACACAGTGTGGTGTGGACATGAATATTGTGGTGTGTATGATGTGTGTTGTACAGGAGACAACAGTGTAGGACTGTGATATATAACACAGTGTGGTGTGGACATGAATATTGTGGTGTGTATGATGTGTGTTCTACAGGAGACAACAGTGTAGGACTGTGATATATAACACAGTGTGGTGTGGACATGAACATTGTGGTGTGTATGATGTGTGTTGTACAGGACAACAGTGTAGAACTGTGATATATAACACAGTGTGGTGTGGACATGAACATTGTGGTGTGTGTGATGTGTGTTGTACAGGAAACAACAGAAGGGCTGCTGACCCAGGGCACAGAGAATGACGGTGATGGTATTCAACAGGGGGACACAGAGTTGTGAAGTGTGCCTGTCCCAGGAGACCTGTGGTCCTTGATGTGCATGGAGCTCCAGTGGTCTTCTTTCCATGTCTGCTGGGCTGCAGTGTCCATCCAGACATGTCAGAGTTCACCCTGCGTAAAGAAGGACTCAAAACATCTTTTTTTCTTTGCCCCCCCCCCCACTCCCCCCCTTTTTTTTTTTTACATTGAAAGAAAGAGAAAGAACCCCCCTATCTCTCTCCCTCTGTTGCTGTCTCACTTTCATCATTCTCTCTTATGTCACTTGTTTTGTTCTGCTGTCACCCCCTCTGTGTGGCTTTTTGGTTGATGCATTGTTGTTGTTTTTAGAAAGAAATAGCATAAAGATTTTTAGGCTGAAAAAAGCCCTGTTCACTTCTCCTGCTGCTCCCCTGATGTGGGTGGGCTTCCAGTCTGATGGCAGGTTTGTGTGGAGTTGAACTGACTGTATCATGGGCACCACCTCACGTCAGCAGGAGTCCTTTCAACACTCCAGTTTGCTTACTTGTCATTGCCTGCAGTGTCATTTCTCTCCGTGCTGTGCTCATCATCAGGCGTGCTTTGTTGCACTGTCTTACTGTCTTGTCACACGTTAACTGTTCCCCTCATCAAAAAGCTGTTTTTCATTCCCGGTGAGGACACACTGTTGCTGGGCAATGCTGCTTTATTTGTATTTGTTTTATAACTCCTTTATTTATTTATTTATTTGCTTGTTTGCTTGTGTTTTTGTTTAAAAAAAAATCTCATACATGTTCAACTGGACTGCTTTCTGTCATGATAAATATGCAGAACTGTTTATTTATTTATCTGTATGTGATCTCCATAGATATATTCTGATCATGGCTCTAGCTACTGATGGCTGTATGTCCTGAAATATTGTGAAACAAAATATTGACTGTTAAGTGTTTGTTTTGCAGTCTGTTGGTTTTCCTCTGGGTCCTGTGTGGTTGTCATAGAGGCTATACTGTAGTGCCTGACAAAGAAATATGGCATAAAAGTCTGATTTTGTCCTCCCTTACATCCTACCTAGACAGTTTGTGTTAAAATGATAGAAGCCTGACATCAGACAGTTGCTGTATTGTCTTGTCACTTATTGCCCTGTTTGCCACTTGTAGTAAATATTTCCTGGGGCTCAATCTTTTTTTTGTGTCCATTTCATTTTTCAGTATTCTTGTCAGTTAGAAGATATGAAAGTTCATCTCTGTGGTCTTAACATAGTGATAACATGTTGTTGGTTGTGACAGTGTTGCAGTGAAGGCAATGACTGCCTTCTTAGGTGACCCCAGGCATATAGTTCAGAGAGAGGAGACCGTGTGAACATAACTATGGACTGTATTGCTTTTTTTCACAATGGATTTCTCTGTGTGAAACTTGGGCTGCTGTCACTGGGGACAGCATGTCGCCACAGTGCGGTGCCAACCATGTATAATCTTTTCTTTGTTCTGTCTGCAAATGAATTTGTTTTACAATCCTCTGTGTGTGTGTGTGTGTGTGTGTGTGTGTGTGTGTGTGTGTGTGTGTGTGTGTGTGTGTTATTGTTGCTGTAGGTTCTTTAGCAAGCACAAAGTGCATGCTGCACACAGGAACTTGGTTTATCTTCTCATCCAAATGACTAGCACCCAGACCACAACTGAAGGTGGAGTGGAAAGGGGGTGGAGGGAGGGCACACTCCACCTTGTCCAGCTACAGTCAGTCTGCAGGTTGTGGGTGTGACAGAGTGGTCACACTTCCCCCTTGTTCCCATAGAGCCTTCATGGGGATGTCAAGGCCTCTGTTGCTGTTTCCACCCACCTGGGCCAAATGATGTGTTCATGTTGTATAGCCTTTGTGCATAGTACTTGTTACGGCATGTTGTTGGTCCACCTTCTGCACTGATTGGGCACCGAGTTCTTCACTGGATGTGATCCCTCTCCAGGTTTGTCTCCCTTCAGACCCTCACTCCACCCTCACCTTCTGTCAAATGGAGTTTGTTCCTCATGGGTTGTGCTTTGTATCTCATTGCTCCTGTGATTCTCCTCTCTTGAGAGCTACACTCCCAACACCCCTGTTATCTCTCTCTCCATTCCCCTGGAACTATGTGGGGACTTTGGAAGGTATGTGTATGTTGGATCTCAATTCTTTTAACATTTACTTTGAACATTTACATCTTAAGTGCCATGTTACTGCGTCGCGTCTTTACCTGTAGACATGCACTCATAAAGGTTAAGCGATGTAACACTCTGGTTTCGGGACTTAGCCATTGGTTGTTGGTATGTCTTACTCTGTTCAGTCAGTTTGTAACTTTGATTGTTGTGATTTATGATGGTGTAACGTAGGTGGCAGTTCAGAGCATATTCATGGATATTACATCCCATATATTCTTGTACAGTTTCTTGGTATTGGGTAGGGTTTGTTCATTGAATCACCATCATTTTCACAGTCTATTTTATAACATAGATTTTTGTATCAGTTTGTTTGGTTAGTATAAGTTTACAAAGGTTTTTCTTTGATGGGAACAAATAAATTTGAAAACTTTCATATCTTGCATAATTTGATGCATATATTTGTTAACAAGAGATTTTGAATTCAGAGAAAGCTGTGTCTATACAGTTCATTACAAAACATTCTTTTAATTTACTTGTTTGTTGTTGTCATTTTGAATTTATTTTAGCAATTGTATTTTTATGAAGAGAAAACAGGAGAGTAATGGATGTATTGTCATTGACTTTTTGTTTTCAAACTATTCAATTTCAGTTTCACAAGAAGGTGTCACTGTGTTTGGACAAATCAATGTATGCTGCACCACATCTATTTGATAGCAGCTTGACCCATCATGCTTAGTTAAGCCTTTGAGTGCATGCATATACATTTGTGTACCTATCAGAGTGGCTTTTTTTTGTCCTTTTACAGAATTTTGCCAGAAGACCACACCTATGTTGTGTGCTGTACTTGAGAGAACGGGCGAGTCTGGGTTTCGAACCCAAACCCTCCTAGACCCCCATAGACACTGTATTGGCAAATAAGCACCTTAACCACTCTGTCATTTCCTCCCTGTCTTCACCACTCTGTCATTTCCTCCCTGTCTTCACCACTCTGTCATTTCCTCCCTGTCTTCACCACTCTGTCACTTTCCTCCCTGTCTTCACCACTCTGTCATTTCCTCCCTGTCTTAACCACTCTGTCATTTCCTCCCCTCCCTGTCTTAACCACTCTGTCATTTCCTCCCTGTCTTAACCACTCTGTCATTTCCTCCCTGTCTTAACCACTGTCATTTCCTCCCTGTCTTAACCACTCTGTCATTTCCTCCCTGTCTTAACCACTCTGTCATTTCCTCCCCTCCCTGTCTTCACCACTCTGTCATTTCCTCCCCTCCCTGTCTTAACCACTCTGTCATTTCCTCCCCTCCCTGTCTTAACCATTCTGTCATTTCCTCCCTGTCTTAACCACTCTGTCATTTCCTCCCTGTCTTAACCACTCTGTCATTTCCTCCCCTCCCTGTCTTCACCACTCTGTCATTTCCTCCCCTCCCTGTCTTAACCATTCTGTCATTTCCTCCCTGTCTTAACCACTCTGTCATTTCCTCCCCTCCCTGTCTTAACCACTCTGTCATTTCCTCCCCTCCCTGTCTTAACCATTCTGTCATTTCCTCCCCTCCCTGTCTTAACCACTCTGTCATTTCCTCCCCTCCCTGTCTTAACCACTCTGTCATTTCCTCACCTCCCTGTCTTAACCACTCTGTCATTTCCTCCCCTCCCTGTCTTCACCACTGTCATTTCCTCCCTGTCTTCACCACTCTGTCATTTCCTCCCCTCCCTGTCTTAACCACTCTGTCATTTCCTCCCCTCCCTGTCTTAACCACTCTGTCATTTCCTCAAACTATTACAATGAATTGTCACCAGATTAATGTCTTGAAGAAAAAAACATCTATGTGGCCTTGATGTATCTATATGTCCTGATGTGTGAATTTGTGTGGGCTATTGTGTTCATGGATGTGTGTGTCTTTGTGTTTAATGCAAAATGGATGAGTCTGTGTCAGCAAGTTTGATGGCAGCTCTAAATGCTTTTCCGATGATTTATGTAAAGGAAATGATAAGCCAACACTATTTCATGTTATTATTTTGTCTGACATCTTATTGTTATCAGAATCCACCTATCTCTCTCTCTCTCTCTCTCTGTGTGTGTGTGTGTGTGTGTGTGTGTGTGTGTGTGTGTGTGTGTCTCCTCTCTCACTTTCTTTCTCCCTCACTACCCACCATTCTGTTTTCCTTTCATGTGCACACACACACACATACACACACACACACACACACATACACAGACATACACAGACTCTCACTCACACACACTCTGTGTGTGTGTGTGTGTGTGTGTGACTCCCCTGTATCTCTGTCCTTTCCTCCTCTCTCCCTCCCACCCTCCTCCATCTCTTCCTGTTTCTGCCTGTCTTTGTCTCTCTCTCTCTTCTTTCTGTCCCTTATCTCTCTTTGTCTTTCTGTGTCTGTCGCACTGAGTCTCAGTCTGTCTCTGTCCCCCGCACCCATGCTGTATATCTGTTAATCTCACTCCATCACTGTCTGTCTCGCTCTCTTTCCTCTCCCACTCCCTCTCCCTGCAAGCACCCATACCTCCATCCATCCACCTTTCCAGACCAGCTGACATCCCCAAGGTACGCCCTCCCCACGCCCCTGCCCAGGCCACTCCCATGTTGACGTCATCCCGCACACTGGTGACGCGGCTCTGATTGACCGACGGGTTTGGAATGACCGTCACTTATGATTCCCCCTCCATCACCCCTACCACCTTCACCCACCACCCTTCCCCCATCTCTCCCCCTCTTCCTTCAACCCCACATCCACAGTCCAGCTCCACATCACCTGTCCACACCAGCTGACGTTCGGCTCGTTCCCCAAGGAGTGAGTAGGGGTTCTGGGATGGGAAGACGTGTCGCGGTCTGAACCACTTTTCCCCTCCCGACATTTTCTCCTCTTCCTCCTCCATTGATGTGTTTTATATATATATAAATAAATATATGTATGTATGTATGTATATATATATATATATATATATGAAAGAAAGAAATAAACCAAAGTTGAAAACAACACCTATTTTGTTTAACAAAAATATTTAAAACTCTGAATTTTCGCTGCTACCCGGCAGCTTGGTCACAGACTACGCTCATATATAATTTATATACTGTCAATCTGAGGGTCCCTGTTTCGAATCTCGGTAACAGCGCCTGGTGGGTAAAGAGTGGAGATTTTCCGATCTCCCAGGTATACACGCAGACCTGCTTGTGCCTGAACCCCCTTCGTGTGTATACGCAAGCGGAAGATGAAATACGCGTGTTAAAGATCCTGTAATCCATGTCAGCGTTCGGTGGGTTATGGAAACAACATACCCAGCACGCACACCCCCGAAAACGGACTATGGGTAAAAACGGTCATGCACGTAAAAGCCCACTCGTCTACATACGAGTGAACGTGGGAGTTGCATCCCACGAACGAAGAAGAAGAAGAAGAAGAATATATGTATAATATATATATAAAGAGGGGGGAAGATGATGAGTAAATCGGGGACAAGCGCTGGCATGAAAGGACAACTGTTACAGGCGACCACAGAAAGTGTCATCCTGATTCACCCATTCCCGATTTACCCATCACTTAACTGATGATCACAATTCACCTATCTCACTTTGCTTATCAATAAATTGGTGATCCCGATTCTCATTTTTCAATCCGCCAATGTACTCTGCAAGGTGGCAAACAACAGATGACAGAATACACTCAGCAACCGAGGAGACAGAAACCGAACGTTAGTGAAAAACCCTGTCAAGACACTTCAGTGGACGCACAATACTGCTTGAAATGAAGGCAAGAGCTGTTCCAATCTCCAGCAAGTCACATCCGTACAAGGAAAAGTGGACTCTTGTAACAATTTTGAAGTCTTAAAACTTCTACCAGAAGAGTAACAGTTACGACCTTCAGAAGACCGTTACGATGGTCCTGAAATGGGGACGTGACCTTCAGTTCCACTCAGTCAGAATTAACTGTCGGCAATGCCCTCTTAAAGATCAGTAAGTTGATTCTTACGGCTTTCGTCCTTCTTTTTTTTTTTTTTTTTTTTTTTTGTTGACTCGCTTGTGTAAACAAAAGTGAGCCAATGTTATAACAGGGTGTTCAGTTGTCTGTGTCCGCGTGCGCGCGCGCGCGTGGGTGTATGTGTGTGTGTCCGTGGTAAATTGAACAAATTCATATTATTTGGGAATGCTTTGTCTGCCAATGCCAAATTTGGGTTCAACATAGCAGGAAAAAAACCTTCACAGTCATACCAATATGTTGTTAGTCTTCCGGATCAAACCGTATTTCCGGATCATTAACGGGTTATTTCGTTGAGGCTCCGGGTCCAAAAAAACATAGTCCGGCTGTTCCCAGTGTGTTTAGTTTCTCGTTCGCGATTAAAAGAAAAGAAAAACAAATTCTGGACAGAACACATACAATGAAACTAAGTACACCATGGACGTGTTAACTGCATATGAGCATTCTTAAGTGGATACTTCATTAACTGGAATGAATATAAAATTAAAAAAAAACTGAATGGACTGTTCAATTTTGGTCAGCCTAATGTAGACTGGTCTGTGCAGATCTGGAGAAAACAGCTACAGGTTGCGGTGTGCCTTATGCGATGGCAGCGTCTCCTTTACCACCGTATTAGGATAATTTCTTACGTAATACATACATACATACATATATATATATATATATAACACCTCGAATACAATAATTGATTTATCGCGCTAAACCACATAGCGCCGTGTGTAAGTCTACTTGCTTCCGAACTGAACATGCATTGTCGATTCCACTAGCATTCCTATTTTCCTATTTTTTCTCCATAGTTTAATGATATTTCATACAGAAAACTTTATTAACGATTTTTTAATCTCGTTTCTCTCTCTCGTGATTCCTATACTAAATAAAATGCATATCACACGCGAGTTTTGAAAGCCTTGCCTCTCTTTGTTGTTGTTTTCAGTGGGCTAGTCTTCAATGTCGAGGGAAATGTAGTGATTGGTGAAAGGCGTTTCAAGCCGACGTCCAAGCGTTCTGGAGGCAGTGGTCGGTTGCCTTGTGAAGCAGTACTGGATAGCAAGTTGTCGACAGGGAGAAACCTTCACGGTTTTTCATTGTTCGCAGCGGTAGTCAGTTGCTTTGGTCGCAGAGTTTGTTTGCTTCGCTCAGTGTGAGAAAACCTCGCAATTTGTTGGTCGAAGTGGTGGTCGTTTTTATTTTAATTTTTTTAAATCTGTTATTGTCTAATTTGTCTTTCCCTCCCCCTTCAAAACTGTCCCCAGGATGTCGGTTTTTGCCCCAGACCATCGGCACAGGGGGTAACGCTGGCGGCTGTGGCCCCTAAGGCGGCACTCCTTATCCGTGCCCAACACGTGCTTAGCACAACCAACCATATAGCATGGCATGGAATGATCGAAAGATAAAGTTATGGACAAAAACACAAAAGAATATATCTATGGTACTTTCTGGAAGCGTCTGGAATATGACGTATTTCCGTTTTCTGCACATGCGTTATCAACTGAATAAATGTCACATAACCACTTTTCTTACACTGCCTTTAAAGCATGCCCATTTGAAGCATCCAGCAATCATTTTATAAGGGACAGTTATCTGTGTGGAACACCGAACGAAGCAGAGACCGCTGAGGTAAGGAAGGTAACGAAATGGGATGTTGGACGATGACAACGACAAAGATAAAGACGAGAACGAAGAAGATAAAGAGGGATCACTCGCGAACAGCTACACGTCAGTGAAATGAAAATGCTTTTATTCATTTGCGGAAATACGTCGTTTAACTTACTTATGAAATAGATATATCAGTGATGTCGGTTTGCTGTCTCTGCCTGTTCTCTCCCTCTCCCTCTGTCTGTCTGTCTGCCTGTCTACCTGTTTCTCTCTCTCTCTCTCTGTCTGTCTCTCTGTCTCTGTATCTGTCTCTGCCTCTGTCTCTCTCTCTCCCCTCTATCTCTCTCTCTTTCATGGGTGAATGCGTCAAACCAAACATTAGAACAAATAAATGAATAAAATTATGGTGAAAGCAAATATTGAAATAAAACAAAAACGTTCCGTTCTTGAAGAAAAATGGTTGCAGTCAACAAGACCACCCAACACATTATAAAAGCCCCGTTCACTTATCCATTCATGAAACAGATTTCATCATTGGTTTCAGAGGAAAATGACAAATCTATCTAACTACACAGTAGTTGTGAGTAGTGATTTTTACCTAATCTTAAAACCTTCTGATATAACGTTTGCCGTCATGTATATCACCTCGTGATCTTCCAATATCATAATGTCAAAGATATCTTTCCCCCCTTTTTTTCAGTAGGTTTTTAAAAAATCACACATTCATTTCTGAGATTATCGTAAGATTTACAATCAAACATAATATGAATTTCATGATTAACTGTGGAGTCACAAAAGGGCACAGACAATCTGTGAACGTAGGTATACTTGGCATAAACCATTTTTTGTTGGCATTAAAGACAAGAGTTATTAATCTATATTGTACAAGCATTGTACGATGCCTTTTGTTCGTTATAACAGGAAATTTTCAGCTTGGGACATACTTTTAAATGGATTGAATCAGCTGTTTTATCATTAATTTCCATGTCTGAATGTCCATTTTGTTTTAAAACATATCAAGCAGTCTGAATTTAAATTTTGAAATAAAAGTTTCCTCATACTCTACACATTGACACATCCACCCAATCGCAAATAATTTTTTTACAAAACATTTTCTTTCCCTTTCAATGCTTGGGTTAACATCATATCGCATGCGTGTTTAAAAAAAAGTCTATTTTGAGGCAATTTCAACAGTTTGAACCAATACACTTTTTCTAGGTTTTCACATACAAAGGATATCCCCCAGTTTCACCATAAAGAACTTTGAGGCATGTATTGGAACACATGAAAAAAGTTTAACTGCAAAAGTGTGTACTCTTTTCATAGAGAGGGAATCTTTCTGCAAGAATGTAAACATTGCTTTGAGAGATAGTTTTCAAAATCTATGGAGACATGCTCTAGAGGGGAGTAGTAAATGTTTGTTTTATCGAAATTTCAAAAGTTGATTTGGTATAGAAAAATATATGTCAAATGCCTGATAATTACGTTATCAGCTTCTTCAGATTTCGAAGTAGTAATCATAAGCTGGAAATAGAAACAGGAAGACACAAAGGCATACCACGAGAGTTACGGCTTTGTAAGGTTTGTAACATGTCTGTAATTGGTGATGAGTTTCATTTATAATGGAATGTCCCAATTATGATCAGTTACGAAATAGATATCTTCCTAAAAATATTTGTCTCCAAAATCGGTTTTTAATTTTTGTAATATGCTCAAAAGAGGCAAAAAAGTCATTTTAGCTGTAAATAATATGATGAGATTTGCAAATGTTGCCTAGCTACACTTTTGGAGTTAAAAGACATTTTTGTGTTTTCTCATCTTTCATGTGACATTGTTGTCTATTTGGAAATGTTTGTTCTGGGCATGAAAACATTATTTTGCAGTAATCCTCCATACTCCAATAGGAGTGAAAGGATAATTACAACTTGAAACTTGAAACTTTCATCTGCCAAGTTTTGTATAATTCCCAAATTTCAGCTGCATATTATGCAAGTACTGGTTCAATTTGGACACCAAGCATTCTCCAGAACACATTGACATCAATACAGTTTCACGTTTTCATTGTCTTAAGCATTTCCAATACACCTTTCTTATCTTTACGACAAATTTCATTTCATTCCAAGTTAAGGCTTAATATAGTTGTAAACAGTAACCCTAAGTACTTTTAAAAATTTAAAATTCTCAGTTTTACGTTATCACAATACCATTTCTCACAGGTAGACAAGGGGCCTTCCTTGCAAAAAGAAGTAGCTTTTGTTTTACCAAGAATCACAGTTAGTACAAACGATCTGCTTTTTGTTTTAACACATTTAATTGATTTTGAAGTACCAAAATTGTTCAAGGCAAAAGAATTTCATCATTAGCGTATAATGACAAATACGTTTCGACAGCATATGGAATCATTTGAATACGATGAAAACCTTTCTTTGATTACTCAGCTGCTGATTCAATAATAAAAAACACGAAAGCGTATATGGGCTCAAGAAACATCCTTGCTTTACACCACAATGACATGAAAAAAGAAGTCGCTAAATGCACACTTATCGCGCACACATGCATGCACCAAATCATACACCCACCGAAGAGCTCTATACACTTTGCAATTCACACCATTTTTCAGTATGACATTCCATAATATATTACGGTGAACATAGTCGATGGCTTTTTAAGTCAACAAAAGCTATGTACAGCTTCATATTGCTTGACAAATATTTCTGTACTAACGCAGATCAATGTTTTATTATGCTATGAAAATATCCTGACGCATTAACCCATATCATAAGGCCTCATGGCCAATGATATTAAAGTTTCAAAGTGTTAAAATCTCCTATGATTTTGTGTAGTTACAACAAGGTGTTGGTGATGTGAAAGAATTTCTTATTATTTCAAGCAAAGACTTATAGACATGTTCATTCAAGAATGGTCGGGTACTATTAGTGATAGAGACAGATATTCCTGCTATAGATCATTTGAAGTTATATTTGAAAAAGAAAACTACGTAACAAATGCTGATGAATATTGTTTCAGAGTGGCGTTGTCTCAGGCCATATTTAATGTACTTCCTTTAAATAATAATGTTAATAGGTATACTGAAAATGATGTTTTCAAATATTGTCCTTTTTGCCAAGGTTAAGTGGAAGATGAATACCACTTGTTGTTTGTTTGTTCTGTGTATATTGATTTACGGACAAGCTTTCTTCAAGACTTTAAATGTCTCCTAGTACAGTTCTTTTATCAAACAACGAAAAGAGAAATTGTAAAGTATCAAAATTTATTTTCCATGCGATCAAAAGGAGAAACCATCTACTCAGACATAAGCAAGTAACAGTATGATATTGAACAGTATGATATTGTGTGAAGCTTTCAAGTATCATAATACCCCTTCCCATGCCCACGCCCCGTCCTCTGGTTTTGAATTTTGGTCCGTGGCCAAAGTTCATTAAAACATTTTCGTTCGTTCTTCGTTCGTTCTCTCTCTCTTGTTTCTTTCTCTGTCTCTGGACCTTGCAATTGGAATTAACTTCCTCTTTCGCTTCGTCAGGTCTCCGCATTCAGCTCTTTCAAGTCTGGCCCCAAAACCCACCTCTTTCCAAGATTGCCTCCCTTTCCTGCCTCTTCATTGTCTTCAGTTCCTCCAGGTTTTAGAGTAATGCATGCGTGTGAATGAGTGGTGCGAAAGCGCTTTGATTTGACTCTGAACAAGATTCAGCGCTATATAAATATCTTTCTTCTTCTTCTTTTCTCTCTCTCTCGTCAAAGTGTCAAAGCGTCTCTCACTCTTTCTCCCTCCCTTCCCCCCTCTCTCTCTCACTAAAGCTTACATTCACATGCACACACACACGCACACGTACATACATACTCACACAGATGGACTCACGCATACACGGTGTCGGACAGACATACAGACAGACAGAAACATCAAGACATTACAATTTAAGCCATAACCGATCTCCTTCCATTAGCTTTCCCTCCCTGCCTCCCATCTCTCTGTCAACACTGATCAGCGAGGCCCGTCCACCACATCTTTCCTTCCTTCTGTTTATTTTTCGGTCAGCTTTTAATCTTGGAACCCCCCCCCCCAATCCCCCGCCCCGCCCCCTTTTCGCCAATGCATCCTTCTGCCCTTCTCCACCTTCCGCCCACCTGTCCACCTCCCCCCCCACCCCCATGATTCCCCAGCGCGCGTTACGGGAATGCCAACAGTGCTGTGTCCTTCAGGGAGCGGGGTCACTGCCGTTGGGACCGTGTGTTCTGGACGTCACAGCCACACAGCAATACCATTCACTGCAGTGAACTTGCCCAGCCACCACACTGCACAAAGCAATACCATTCACTGCAGTGAACTTGCCCAGCCACCACACTGCACAAAGCAATACCATTCACTGCAGTCAACTTGCCCAGCCACGACACTGCACAAAGCAATACCATTCACTGCAGTCAACTTGCCCAGCCACGACACTGCACAAAGCAATACCATTCACTGCAGTCAACTTGCCCAGCCACCATACTGCACAAAGCAACAATACCATTCACTGCAGTCAACTTGCCCAGCCACGACACTGCACAAAGCAATACCATTCACTGCCCAGTCTTGCCCAGCCACCATACTGCACAAAGCAATACCATTCACTGCAGTCAACTTGCCCAGCCACGACACTGCACAAAGCAATACCATTCACTGCAGTCAACTTGCCCAGCCACCACACTGCACACAGCAATACCATTCACTGCAGTCAACTTGCCCAGCCACGACACTGCACAAAGCAATACCATTCACTGCAGTCAACTTGCCCAGCCACCATACTGCACAAAGCAATACCATTCACTGCAGTCAACTTGCCCAGCCACGACACTGCACAAAGCAATACCATTCACTGCAGTCAACTTGCCCAGCCACCACACTGCACAAAGCAATACCATTCACTGCAGTCAACTTGCCCAGCCACGACACTGCACAAAGCAATACCATTCACTGCAGTCAACTTGCCCAGCCACGACACTGCAACAAGCAATACAATTCACTGCAGTCAACTTGCCCAGCCACCACACTGCACAAAGCAATACCATTCACTGCAGTCAACGTGCCCACAGTGTGCTGGTTGCTCAGTCAAGGTGACGGGCCAGCGGTCTTGTCCCAAATTACCAACGTCCTAAAGCCAACCGGCATTCATTCTGCGGCACAGTACCCGCTCGTAATGGAGTTTGCCTGACACGGTTTACGCTGCGTGCTGGATCTTGTCTTGCCCTGCCCGGCGCAGCCGACACACTAATTAACGAATATATTAATCGTTTCGGTGATAATCACCAAACATAGTGACGTCATATCATCATCCAGGTTTGTTTGTGGAGCCTTGCCCCGCTAGAAAGTTAGCAGACGAGAATTACTTAATTGTTGTTTTTAAATTTTTTTTTTTATTGAGTTAGGAAAAGAAACAGACACACGTAACAGACAGACGCCACACACACACACACACACACACACACACACACACACACAGATAGACAGAGACAGAGACAGAGAGAGGAAAAACAATACTAAAGAGGGTTTCTTAGCGGTATGAACCGTTACCCAGTCAAACCCAGAGACAGACAGACAGAAAGACAGAAATAAAGACAGACAGAAAGACAGAAAGACAGAAATAAAGACAGACAGACAGACAGACAGAAAGACAGAAATAAAGACAGACAGAAAGACAGACAGAAAGACAGACAGACAGAAAGACAGACAGAAAGACAGAAAGACAGACAGACAGAAAGACAGACAGAAAGACAGAAATAAAGACAGACAGAAAGACAGAAAGACAGAAATAAAGACAGACAGACAGACAGACAGAAAGACAGACAGAAAGACAGACAGAAAGACAGACAGACAGAAAGACAGACAGAAAGACAGAAATAAAGACAGACAGAAAGACAGACAGACAGAAATAAAGACAGACAGAAAGACAGACAGACAGAAAGACAGAAATAAAGACAGACAGAAAGACAGACAGACAGAAAGACAGAAATAAAGACAGACAGACAGACAGAGCGGTAAAAGCCCACACAAAAATGGAAACAATACTTGTTTTGTATTGTACTACTCTTCGTCACAACAGATTTCTTTGTGTGAAATTTGGACTGTTCTCCTCTGGGAGGTGCGTTGATACAGTACAACGCTAGCACCCCCCTCCCCCCTTACCGCTCCCTCGGCCACCCCCTACCCCCGCCCCCCAGCCCCGCGCCCTCCCCCTCTTTTTTTCTCCTTCCTGCAAATGCATTTTCCCCACCAATGTGGTTTTTTTTTCTACGTGCGACAGAATTTTT
Source organism: Babylonia areolata (assembly GCA_011634625.1). Classification (NCBI taxonomy): domain Eukaryota; kingdom Metazoa; phylum Mollusca; class Gastropoda; order Neogastropoda; family Buccinidae; genus Babylonia; species Babylonia areolata. Next base: position 18,772 of record JAAQRG010029762.1, read on the forward strand.
GCCAGGGCCAACCCTTTTGATGTCGCGATTTTTTTAACGTTCGATTTGTTGTCTCATCCGGATAAACGTCCACACCACGACTTAAGGTTTGTACTGGGGAGTACGGGATTCGATCCCATGCACCCAGATTTGCTCGCTTCCAAGACATATAGGTTTCCACTGGGCCACGACTCGTGTTTCATGTTTCACGGCTTCATGTGGCCACAGGAAGAACTGTTCGGCAGTCACACCGTCTCCTTCAAGCTGGAACACCCCTTCCCCAGTCACCTTGCACAGCAAAGCTGTCTTCCAGGTCTGTGGCTCACCATAGCCGAGTGGTTAAAGCGTTGGACTTTTATACTGAAGGTCCCGAGTTCGAAACTCTGTGACGGCGCCTGATGGATAAAAGGTGGACATTTTCCTCATCTCCCAGGTCAACATATGTGCAGACCCGTCAGATCCATGTCAGCGTTGAGTGGGTTACAGAAACAAGAACATACCCAGCATGCACACCCCCGAAAACGGAGTATGACTGCTTACATGGCGGGTAAATAATGAACAAAAATTGTCATACACGTAAAATGTGACATGTCTGCATGAGTGTATGTGTACATGACTAAAACCTGACTGAATGACACAGGAAACGAATGATGAGCGCCCAATGGCAGCTGTCAGTCAGTGTCTACCCAGGTAGGCAGCCTGTTATGCAAATGACTCCGCGTTTATAAAGTGTTTAGAGCTTGGTCTTCAACCGAAGATAGGGTCTGTATAAGTATCCATATCATCATCAGCATCATTGTATTATACTGTTTCGTGCTGCACTGCATTACATTCTGTTGCATTGTATCACATCGCACCACATCACATCGCACCACATCACATCGCATTACATCACATCGTACCACATCACATCGCGCCACATCACATCGCACCACATCACATCGCACTACACTCAGCTGCACTGCGCTGCACTACATTACTTTTTGTCAGTCATTTCTCTGTATCAAACTCGGGCTGTTCTGAGCAGGGCCTGACTAAGCGCGTTGGGCTACGCCGCTGGTCAGGCATCTGCTTGGCAGATGTGGTGTAGCGTATATCCGAACGCAGTGACGCCTCCTTTAGCTACTGAAACTGAAACTGAGCAGAGAGAGCACGCCTCCACAATGTAGCACAACCCATAATGTTTTCTCCCTTCGGCCTGCAGGTGTACTTGTGTTACTATCAAAGTGGATTTCTCCTGCATAATTTCCAAGAGACAACCCTTTAGTTGTCGTAGGATCTTTTACTGCACTAAGTGCATGCTGCACAGGGACCTCGGTTTATCATCTCATTCGAAAGACAAGCACCCAGACCACCACTCAAGGTCTCGTGGAGAGGTGGGGATAGAGGGCTAAAATCCCAGTCCCTAAACGGGACTCGAACCCGATGACACTTCATAGCTGGGCGCATAACCACTAAGCCACATGTGTGAGCAATGGCATTCCACTCAGGAACAGGAACTGAGGGAGGGGGAGGAGGTGAAAGGACGAGGGTCTCTCTCTCTCTCTCTTGCGTGACGAGGAAACCAAAGAACAGGTCCGACCGTTCAAATCAATAGACGTTTCTAAACTGTTATGTTGAAAACAGTAAGTGAAATGATGTCTCCTTCTTAAACTATGTAAATAAATTCGATTCAGACCGTCCAAATCAACAGACGTTTTTAAACTGTTCTGTTGAAAACAGTAAGTGAAATGATGTCTCCTTCTTAAACTATGTAAATAAATTCGATTCTGTTTGCCTCACTGAATATTTTCTCGATTGTTCATTTGATTTCAGTGCATACCTTTATCGAATATATTAAGTTTTGGGCACCAGCGAAAAAGTTATCTTTCCAGGGAAGACGTTAGGAGGAGTCTTGTTGTTTGTGAAAAGATTCTGACAGAGAGTGTGAAAGAAAACAAGTTAAAATGTGATAATACTATGGCAATAAAGGTGGACAAGAGTGTATTTGGCTCAGATAAAGATGTTGCTGTTGTTGTTTGGTATGCTGTTCCAGAAGGAAGTCCTGCTTACAATGGTAAGGTGATTAAAGATGGTGTCTTAATGCTGAAAGAATTGTTGAAACATCATAAAAAGATTCATGCATATGTTATTATATTAGGGGATGTGAATGCCAGAACAGGTATTATACAAGGTGAACCTAAAGTAATGACAAACTACACTGATGGTGTAAAGTATGATAGTATGGATGAAGACAATTGTGCACGCTGTTGTGAAGACGAAACAATTAATAATTTTGGGAAAACATTGTTGGATTTGTGTTTCATGTTTGATTTGATTATTTTTAATGTTTTTTGTAATGGTGTCGCCTAAATAAATGTAGCATCATTGCCTATTTTCATATTCCTCATGATTGTTATTTGCTTTGATTTACATGTTAGCGATTGTATGGATTCGTGGCATCTGCCAGTTGAGGTAACTTGTAAAAGGGTCCATAGTAACTCAGAGGTCACAAAACCAAATGCAAGAGTATGAAAAAAAATGTGTGGTCGGATGAGAATGCTAAGAATGAACTTGATAGCGCTGAATTTTTATGACAGTTTGCATAAAGCTTTTCGAATACTAGATGTTAATCTGAATGATTAAAGTTCAGACCAGTTTGTTACCGCTTTGTGTGGAGCTGCTGCATGTATGTTTTTGAAAAGTGGGACATGGAAGGGCGAAAAATGAATGACTGCCATGATGTTGAATGTGCATAATAGAACAAGATGTCTAAAGTTATGAAAAAAGATTTCAGAGGTGTATAACAGAAAAGAATAAGATAGAGAAATGATAATGTATGCTGTATCGCCAAATGAATACGTTAAACTGAGAATAACAAAAGAGGTAGAATTTAATAATAATAATAATACTAATAATAATAATGGATACTTATATAGCACACTATCCAGAAATTTGCTCTAGGAGGATAATAGACTAAAAAACTAAAAGACTCAATTGATGACTCTATGATATTTTGGTCAGTAATCAGATCTGTAAATAGGAAAGCTTTTGTGTATAACGAAATCTCTATAGAACAATAGCATGATAATTTCTTTACAGTTTTTAATTATTTCGACAATATTGTAGCGCAAGAAGAATATTTACTAGAGGTAGAAGAAGAGTTTGAGCCAATGTTTAATGACCTATATCTGGATAAGAAGTTGCAGCTAGTATTAGACATTTAAAGTCAGGAAAAAGAGCAGGCCCAGACAAAATTGTCGGAGAAATGCTGAAGTGTGCAAATTCTGCTGTGATTGGTTTCCTTCTACAGTTATTTAATCATCTTTTTGAAAACGACACGTTTCCTCTCGAATGGGCAAAAAACTATTATTATTCCTATCCACAAAACAGGAGATATCAATAACTCCGATAACTATCATGGAGTATCACTCACAAGTATTTAAGTAAGGTTTACACTCATAATTCTAAATAAGAGACTTAGTAAGTGGGCTGAAAATGAAGAAAAAAAGAAAAAGGAAAAAAAAAGAAAGAAAGAAAAAAAAAGAAAGAAAGAAAGAAAGGAAAAAAAAAAGAAAAAAAAAAGAAAAAAGAAAAAAAGGAAGAACAAGCAGGTTTTAGAGCTAACTAATATTCCGTCAACCACACATTCACATTGTATGCAATAGGTAAAAAACACATGCTCTGTAATATGAAACTTTATGTCGCTTTTTAGGACTTCAAGAAGGTCTTTGATTCTGTGAACCGCTATGCATCATGGAATGTTCTTCGAAGAAGTGGGGTGGGAGGAAAATTTTTCATGGCACTTAAAGGTGTTTACAACTCAGTTTGTGCATGTGTGCGCATGAACAGTATATACTCAGATTACTTTGAATGTCCAAATGGAGTGAAACAAGGCCGTCTTTTGAGCCCTGTTTTTTTAAAAATTTTTTATTTAATTTTTTTTTTTTATCTTAATTTAATTTTATAGTAATAATGAACTAGCTGTGGAACTGGTATCCAGCTAATACCCGGAGCTGTCGAAATACTTTTACTTCTATTTGCTGATGATGTTATTCTTTTATCTGGAACAGACGAAGGTTAACAGAATCAGTTATATGCCTTAGAAGAAGCAGATCATTTAGGTATAACATTTAATTTGGTCAAAACTAACATTACGGTCTTCAGAATAGGTGGACACTTATCAGTACATGAAAAATAGTACTATACAAGTTCAGAAGTTAGAGTGGCTAATTAATATAAATACTTAGGAATGATATTTTCAACAACATTAAGTTTGCAATGTGCATGGGAAGTATCGTGTAGTAAAGGGGTAAAGGGCGTCATCGAAATTTTGAAAAAGCTAAGAAAGCTCAGTGTTTTTAATTGTTTTTTATTTTGGGAGCTATTTGACACACAGATAGAACATTCACTTTCACGTGCATCTGTAATTTGGGGATTAAATGTGAATTCGCAGATTGAGAAAGTACATACTTATGCTATTAAAGGTTTTCTTAATGTGCCAATACATTCATCCGATACGGTTTTATACGGAGAAACGGGAAGAAGTATGCAAAAAACTTATGTAAGGTGCATAAAGTTCTGGTTGAAACTCTTGAAGATTCCACAAACACGTCTTTGTAGGCAGGCCTACGTTATGATGTATATGCAAATGGAGTTAGGGAAAGAAAACTTGGCTTATAGAGTAAAGAAGGTTTTATCAAATCATGGTTTTGGAATTGTTTGGTTGTCCCAGGGAGTAGAAAATGAACAACAGTTTATTTCAGAATTTAAAGATAGACTCATTCGTTCTTTTAAACAAAACTGGCATTCGGATATGGAAACCAAAGAAAGTTATAGTTTGTTTTTCTGATTTAAGAATATAATTCAACCTGAAAAAATATAAGTGTAATTATAGACAAATGGCACATAACTAGTTATGCAAGGTTTAGACTAAGGGCATTGTGTTTTAATGCAAATAAAAATGGTTTGAACTAGGAACTTCCACAGAACTGCCTTGCCCTGCATGTGGATTCTAGATTGATGATGAAAAACATTTTCTCTTTCAAAGTAAAACTTATGATGTTGTCCGAGAAAAATATAATTTTTTTAATTTAAATGTAGTCAAAATACACACAATGTTGTTTCTGTTTTATCGTCTGAGGATGATATTATAACTAGAGCAGTTGCTAAGTTCATAACACACACACACACACACACACACACACACACACACACACACACACACACACACACACACACACACATACACACACACTAAAAAGACAAAAAGACAAGGCTTTCTTCACAATAATCAAAACAATGCAGTCAACGATGGTTGCTATTGATGCTGAATGAAGGACATTGATCACGTGTGAATGGCTGGTTGAATCTCACACTAATTCGTGTATGTCGTTATTGTTCCTTTGTTTTCCTTTCTTTGCATATTATGTTGAAACAGTGCTGCAAATCTTTGTCTTCACTTTCTGTATTCATTTGATCATTGTGGGAAATGCAATCAGCTGGCATCGAAAAAATGTCCCCATCCCTTGTCAAAAGACCTTTTCTGCAGGCAATGAGGATAAAAATGTTCAAGTTTAAAATCTCTCTCTCTCTCTGTATATATTATATATACACCAGGTACCAAAGAAAGGGATCGGCTGTCTCAAGAAGTGTAAGAATCATTGTCTGAGTTTGATTGTACCTCCAACATCAAACAATTCAA
>JAAQRG010029763.1:0-10000 GCA_011634625.1 Babylonia areolata
AGTCACACCAGTGAGGCGGGCTGAATCTAAACACTGTTCTGTCTGCGCTGTGTTGCTGATGGTAGACAGTCACACCAGTGAGGCGGGATGAATCTAAACACTGTTCTGTCTGCGCTGTGTTGCTGATGGTAGACAGTCACACCAGTGAGGCGGGCTGAATCTAAACACTGTTCTGTCTGCGCTGTGTTGCTGATGGTAGACAGTCACACCAGTGAGGGGGGATGAATCTAAACACTGTTCTGTCTGCGCTGTGTTGCTGATGGTAGACAGTCACACCAGTGAGGCGGGATGAATCTAAACACTGTTCTGTCTGTGCTGTGTTGCTGATGGTATACAGTCACACCAGTGAGGCGGGATGAATCTAAACACTGTTCTGTCTGCGCTGTGTTGCTGACGGTATACAGTCACACCAGTGAGGCGGGCTGAATCTAAACACTGTTCTGTCTGCGCTGTGTTGCTGATGGTAGACAGTCACACCAGTGAGGGGGGCTGAATCTAAACACTGTTCTGTCTGCGCTACCCTGTGTTGCTGATGGTAACACAGTCACACCAGTGAGGCGGGCTGAATCTAAACACTGTTCTGTCTGCGCTGTGTTGCTGATGGTAGACAGTCACACCAGTGAGGCGGGATGAATCTAAACACTGTTCTGTCTGCGCTGTGTTGCTGATGGTATACAGTCACACTAGTGAGGCGGGCTGAATCTAAACACTGTTCTGTCTGCGCTGTGTTGCTGACGGTATACAGTCACACCAGTGAGGCGGGATGAATCTAAACACTGTTCTGTCTGCGCTGTGTTGCTGACGGTATACGGTCACACCAGTGAGGCGGGATGAATCTAAACACTGTTCTGTCTGCGCTGTGTTGCTGATGGTATACAGTCACACCAATGAGGCGAGAGCCGAGCGTCACCCGTTCAGCTTCATGCCGTTCGGCATGGGCCCCCGAAACTGTATCGCCATGCGGCTGGCCCAGCTGGAAGTGCGCATGGCTGTGGCCTCAGTGCTGCAGCACTTCACTCCCCTGGTCTGCGAGAAGTCTGTGGTCAGTGGGCAGCTTTATCTTCCTCTGCTTGTGTGTGTGTATGTGCGTGTGTGTGTGTATGTGCGTTTCTGTGTGTGTGTGTGCGCATTCATGTGTGTGTGTGTTTATGTGTGTGTGTATGTGTGTCACTGTGTGTGTGTGCTTGCACATCACTGAAGCCTGTGTGCATGCGCGCTTGTGTGTGTGTGTGCGTTTGTGTGTGTGTGTGTGTGTGTGTGTGTGCTTTACTCTCAGGCTCTACCTTGGTAGGCAGACTATTGTGTAAATGTTTTAGTAAAACGCTCGGTTTGGTCTTTCACCAAACATAAGTGCTTTGTAAACATCAATAGTAATAGTAATAATTTTGATAGGTGAGGTATTGAAGAGAGAGAGAAAGAGAGGATGGCACGGAATAAATTAACTGACAAATAGTGTTTTATAGTTCTGATGCCAAGGGGGATAATTCAGCATATTCAAGCAGTGAAAAGAAAAAGGAATAGGGGGAAATATTCAGTGATATGAAATAAAAACACATACATTCATGGACACCTACATGGATATCTATTCATTCCACTCATGTACATCAGTTAATTGACATTGAATAATTTGCATATATGACCATCCAGTTTTGGAGCTTAACCTCTCTTTTTGATTATTTATTTATGATGATTGGTCTTGTATCTTTATCTGTATCTTGTTTCTGTCACATTGACATTATCAAGAGATCAGTCTTTTCTTTCTGATGATATGCCTATCAGTGCCCTCTCATATGAAAGAAATCAATAATTCATTGCCTCCGTTTCTCCCCCTTTCACATGAAGAAGTTTCTACCCAACCAAAGGAAGGAAAAAAAAAAAAAGAAAGAAAAGAAACTAGCTATTTAAGTTCTGTAGCAATGATGGTGATGATGACAGTGACAAAGAAAATTAATGTAATCCCCACCCCCCCCACCCCCACCCCCCGAAAACGGAGTATGGCTTCCTACATGGTGGAGTAAAAAGGGTCATACATGTAAAATCCCACTCGTGTACATGCAAGTGAATGTAGGAGTTGCAGCCCATGAATGAAGAAGAAGAAGAATGTAATCCATTCTGCAGGAAAGAATGAACTAAATAGTTGATGTGTTTGTGTTGTCACAGTACCCGATCAAGATAAAGAAGTTCGCTATGCAGGCTGAGGGTGGAGTGTGGGTCAAGCTGCAGAAGCGAGAGTGAGGCTACAGCTTGGTGATGTCATTCCTTCTTGCCAGCCTCTCTTCATGTCGCTGCTGCATGGCTCACTGGTTGATGATGTCACAACATGGTGACTCATGGGACTCATTTGTATCATTGATGTGATGTCATGTCGTGATGTTGGCCATGGGATTCATTTGTGTCATTGACATTTCGTGTTAATTTTGTTACTGCTTTTAAAAAAAAAATTTTTTACACCAGATAGTTTTGTGTCACTGACATTTGTGTCGTACTTGGCAGTGCGCCCTTTGTGTATATTTTGGAGGTGCTGAGTGCACTTCATTTGTTTTCTGTAAACTTCTGTTTGGTGTCACACACTGTACCATCTCAAACTGATGCAAACCAGGCCTGTCCATTTGCTCCTCGTGGCCACAGTTCCACAGCATCCCAGTGATAAGATACCTCACTGTCAGTCTGCCAGCTGCTAGCCAATCAAACGTCATTTGCAGCTGGAGCTAATAACTCATTCACAATAGCCACTATTCCAGAGATTACTTCATCGTGTTGCTTTGTCTTTGCCAACCTTTTACGCATTTGAAATTTTATTTTCTTGCATGTTTGTTGGTCTGGGACGTTTTGGTTAGAGAATTTGTATCATTGACATCTTGATGTCTAATTCCATGTTTAATTACACATACTTAACTGTGACCCACTAGTGCAGACTCCGCCAGGGGTCTGACATTCCTGTCCTGTGCAAACTACTATCCAATTGTGCGGAGAAAACAAAAGTAGCTACGGCCGATAACCTCCCAGATGTTTTGTATAGTCCAAATTGTCTCACCGTTCCTTGTTTGCCACGTGGAGGTGAAAGATTGGAGCGGTATGGTCAGAGCCATCAGCACAACCTCGGTGATCTGTCTCTGTGAGTTTAGCTGTGTAGCTGATCATGTTGACAGTTTGTATTTTAAAGTGGATACTGAATCAACTAGAATGAACTTTAAAAAAAAAAAAAAGGAATCAACAGAGATTTCTCAGTTTTGGAAAGCCAAGTGTGCGCTGATCTATGCAGATCTGGAGAAAACGGTAACATGCGGTGTGCCTGAGATGATGCAAGTGTTTCCTCTATCATGAATGTACAACAACAACAACAAAAATCTTAAATAAATGAGATATACCTAAATAACATGATTTACACTGTGTTATCACCTTCAATAATCAATTTATCACCCTAAGAAAGCATAAGTTACATATTGATTTTGGATAAAAGTGGTCAGATTAATTTTTCATAACATGAAATTTACCTACGTTTTGGTATATTAATTTTATAGTGCATGTTTGTATGTTTTTGAAAAATATTTTTCCCTTTCATGAGGGCATGATAAAAACAAGCAGTATGTGCTTATACCTGGCAATAAGAAATGTTGATTTGTTCATTCTCTCCCTTTGATTCTCTCTCCTCTCATCCTCTTCAGTTATGTCATGTTGTTTATATCAGTTTATTATTCATATATTCATGATGTATGATGTATATACAGGCTGTTTTGATAGAATGATTTTTTTTCTTTCTTTTTGCATTTGAGGGCTAGATGACATAAAAAAAAAACCCATTGCCTTGCTGACTCTATTACCCTCAAATGATCAGAATCGGAATCAGAATAACTTTATCATCTCAGTACAGAAATAAATCGTGGAGACGTCTGTGATACATACAGATTACAAGCAAAACGGTAAAATTTGGCATTCAATGTGTATAACAAGAATGGCTCTCGGCAAAATCATAGCAAAACAAGTCCCCCCCCCCTCCCACATACACACACACAAATACATACACAAAAAGAAAAAAAGGGGCTTTCCAGCAATACACACACACACTTGTGTGCACGCACACCCACCAGCATGCACGCACGCACCCACGCACCCTTTTTTGTATACACCATTGCACAAGGCATCAAACAAATATGGTGGTGAAGTCAATATAGATTAATACTAAGCTGCAAAACACGCAACTAATTTTAAACAAGTAATAGGAGTATCAATTATAGACAAAAACCCCCACCAATTCCATCAGTAAGATTCACATCCTTAGAGTTAAAAAAATATATATAAAAATCTCAAGTTCAAATTCAGAAAAATATAATCAATTTCACAGTAAAATTAGAGATTTATTCAATTCAATTCATTTCTCTCTCTCTCTCTCTCTCTCTCTCTCTCTCTCTCCTCATGACAACATGATATGTTTATGTTTTTAATTTTTTATATCTATATAATCATGTTTCCTTAGATAAAGTAGTTATTCTCTCATCACAGCTATTGTGTATCTTTATCAGTATATTTGTGCAACCACTTTTACAGTACTTTGTTATTTGATGATGTATGAATACCATTGAAACAAATCTTTGTACAGTATTACATGTGTGCATGTTAACAGCTCATTTATTCATGCCCCCTTCCATCTCTCTCTCTCTCTCTCTCTCTCTCTCTCTCTCTCCCTCACTTCTACCCCCCTTTACTCTCCTTGTCCTTTTCTCTTTCTGTCCGAACCCAACAACAGCATTCTTATATTTTGGTGTGTGTGTGTTCTTTTGTCTTCCCCCCCCCCCCCTATATTTTATGACCATCATACTTGTGTTGTTATCTTTCCTTTTTTTTTCTTTTTTTTTCCCCACAGAGTAGACCCTGTTCAGCACGCAGACAGGATGAAAGAGAGAAAAAAACCCCACTCATTGCTTATCTATTATTGGAAATAAAATAATTTTGTCCTCTCTGTCTTTGTCTGTCTGTCTGTCTGTCTCTCTCTGTCTCTCTCTCTGTCTCTCTCTCTCTCTCTCTCTCAAGTATTTACATCACATTTATTTTCAAATGGATGAATTAAAATCTTTGGATGAATTCTAATGAAATTAAGAATTGTGCCATTTGTAAACCCAAGTGCTTGATGAATGAAATATACACATTATTCTTGTCAATTCATTTGTTGGCGTCTCTTTCTCTGGAGAAATGACAGTTTGCATTGTTTGGTCATTTCAGTGCAGACAACTAGAGACACACGGGACCATTCGCATACAAATATTCAAACCTACCCTTTCATATGGAGACACAGCACGATTTGTGTACAAGCACAGAATTATGAATACTCTCTCAGATGTACCACACATGTGTGAAGACACTCAGGACGATTTACATACAAACACACATTTATGAGTACACACTCAAACATGCCTGCTACACATGTGCTTCCTTGTCACTGCATTCGGACAAATCCAGAATGCCACACCACATTTGTCAGGCAGATGCCTGACCAGCAGCATAACCCATTGTGCTTAGTCAGGCCTTGAGTGCATGCATATGTATTTGTGTGCCTATCAGAGTGGATTTCTTCAACAGAATTTTGTCAAAGGACAACACTCTCATAGCCATGGGTTCTTTTCCAGTGCGCCAAGTGTGTGAGCACACTGGACTTTGGTTTATTGTCTCATCTGAATGACCAGATGCTTAGTTTGATTTTCCTGTCAAACTTTGGTGAAATGGCGAGATCAGGATTCGAACCCTTACCCTCACATCTGAGCATCTACACCATTCTGCCACCTTTCTCTTGTACACTTTCACAACCAGAGATTCTCACATACAGGCATATATAAACATGATTGTTCACATACACATATTCACATCAATCAGCGCATACACATATTCACACCAATCAGCGCATACACATATTCACATCAATCAGCGCATACACATATTCACACCAATCAGCGCATACACATATTTACACCAATCAGCGCATACACATATTTAAATAAATCAACACTCCGATGCCAACCATACTGGAGCCATTGTTCTTTCTCATTCTCTTCCTTTCACACACAGACATATCTCTCTCTCTCTCTCTCTCTCTCACACACACACACACACTCACGATCGAATTGCCCCTTTGTACCCCCCACCCCTTTGTGTATGGGCCGGTGGCCTTCACAATTAAACCTGTGTCAGTGTCAGTGTCGCTCTCTCTCTCTCTCTCTCTCTCTCTCTCTCTCTCTCTCTCACACACACACACACACACACACACACACACATGTTCAGTCTCTCTATAAATGACATAAATGAATGAGTTTTTAGATGTAATATGATTGTTATTCTCTCTCTCTCTCTCGCTCTCTCTCTGTCTCTCTCTCCCTAGCTCCCTGATTCACATACATATGGTCTCCTTCTCTCCATCCTCCCTTTCTCTCTCTTTCTCTCAATATTCACTCTCTGTCTCTGTCTCTTTCTCTGTCTGTCTGTCTGTCTGTCTCTCTCTCTCTGCCTCTCTTTCTCTCTCTTTCTCCCTCCATCTATCTAAACGTATAATGATCTAATTTTTCTCTCTTCCACTCTCTCATTGTCTGTCTGTCTTTCTTTCTCAATCTTCGCTTTCTCTCTCTCTCTCTCTCTCTCTCTCTCTCTCTCTCTCTCTCTCTCTCTCTGTGTGTGTGTGTGTGTGTGTGTGTGTGTGTGTGTGTGTGTGTCTCATTCACACACATTAAGAGGTTAGCTGCAGTCATGTACATATCTACCAGATTTGTAAAATGAGAGCTTAGGATCCAGTGATACTGGAACTCACTGACTGTGAATCCAGTGATGGCAAATGACATGAACAACTTCAAGAATCATCCGGACCACGATGCAAGAAGGATTGGACGGACCAGACAAGGGGTTTCGTGGGCGGGGCAAAAGAGCAAAAGGAATGGCGTATCTCAAACAAGGGAGGCAATCTGAGCGGATTAGCAGCTAACGAAAACGCAGGGTTGTCTCACTTTTAATCTTCTTCATGGTTTGACTCGAACACGTAAAAAAAAATCCACTCATGAACATAGGAGTTGCAGCCCACGAACGAAGAAGAAGAAGACTCGGAAAGAATAGTTTTTGAGGGGTCGGGGAGGAAGATAGAGGCGTACACGCTCACACTCACACACGCACGCGCGTACGCATACACATGAACAAACAAACGGGGGGGGAAAAAAATCAACAATTTTGATTGTTTCTAGTTAAGTGTGTCCCAGCAGGATTCGGTATCATGCCAGTTACCGCTGAACGGTCCCTGGCTGGCCGTGTCACCGAGTTGTCAGCTTTTGTAGTTTGAAATCCCCTTTCTTCAATTTACCTTTGACAGGGCCTGCCGCGCGGGGAAATTAGTCGGGCTTTCTTCAAGTTCGAGGGTTCGTCGTCATGTTTTTAGCTGCTAAAGTTACTGGCTGGCTGGTTCACTTAGTTTTGGCCTCCATCTTTCGTTGTAGACGCTCCCCCCCCACGCTCCACTTTTTACATGAATCTAAAATTACGATCCACGACTACATTGGCAGTAGTGCTGGCTCAGGCTCAGTCAAAGTGCCCCCGACCAACCTGGCCGCAGTACATCTATTCTTTTTTCTAGCTCCGTCAAGAATCCTAGTTAGTGTTGTCCTTCAAGTTACAACTGACATACCACTGAGGCAAAACCTTCATACCTGTTAATCTCGCTGCCATGAATCACGGCAAATACTGAAGCTTTGTACGCGTGCACGTACTCACATACATGCAAAAAGGGCCTTTCAGTCTTAAAAGCAATGGCAACCAAAGGAATTGAACAACGCCACCTCTTCCTGCTATACCAATCACTCGTCCTTAGTGTGATCGACTACGGACTTGGGCTAACAACACCGTCTCAAAGCAACCTCCTAAAATTAGAAAGAGTCCAAAATAAAGCTATGAGGCTGATCCTTGGAACAACAAAAGACACGCCCACAGAAGCCATGCGATACCTGCTTGACCTTCCTTCAGTGCAGGCCAGAAACAAGTTAGAACAGGTCAAGACCTACTTCAAAGCATTAGAAAACCCTCAAAACCTACTGCATGACGCAGTCAAAGAACAAAAAGGCAGCCGTCTAGGACGAGGAAGATCATGGATGGGGCAAGCAGAAGACACAATCCAGCTAGTATGCCGACTTCAAGACCTGAAAGAAACAAAAGAATGGGAGAAAAACCCCGAAAACCTCAACCATCTATTCAACACAGTCATTTCACCCACTCTAGGAAGACATTGTCGGGAATGGCCAGAGGGCAAAATTGATGCGGAAGTGAAGCTGCTTATAGAAGAAAACAGTAAAGAAGAGGACATCATCATATACACAGATGGCTCAGTCACCAAAGACCAGTCTGGCTGGGGATTCACTGCGAAACAAAATGGGAAAACAATTTGGGAAGAGAATGCTGCCTACAAAGTCACAACCTCCAGCCTAACGATGGAAGTTGAAGCCGTGACACATGCCCTCCAGTGGCTATCGTCCTTCCATACGCCCGGAAACCAACATGCCATGATTCTAACCGACTCAATGAACCTCATACAGAAAATTGAAAATGGAATGGGAAGCCCAGAGTGGCATAAGGCAATGAGCAACTTTCAGATTAAAAACTCACATGGTCATACTGCCCGGGACATGCAGGTGTTAAGGGAAATGAGCGAGCTGACAGACTTGCTGGTAACGCAACACCAACGAGCAGCCTACATCTAGGAAAATCGGAAATCCTCAGAAAAGTCAAAGAATACCAAAAAGAACAGGTACACGGCCATCACACCATTGATCGCCTCAAAGAAATAAAAGCAGAGAGAGGGAGCGGCCGCAAATCTAACATGAAAGGTAGAGCACGATGCTTTGCAAATCAAACACATATCGGCATCATTTCCAAAACAACATTGCGCAAATTTCTTCAAAACGGAACAGAGTCTCTGTGGGCCTTTCCAAATACAATAGACCGAGCAACACACTAGATGCCACGTTCTTGGCATCAGAGATCTTTTCCCATCCCTCTTGCGGCCAGTCAGTGGCGGCTGTGTGTGTTTGTGTGTATGTGTGGGTCTGTGCTTTTGAGTGCATTTGTGAATGCGCGAGAGTGAAATTGCACACAAGTGTCAGGAGAGATATGTGTACGTGTGTGTGTGTGTGTGTGTGTGAGGGGAGGTGGGAGTGCGGGGGGAGGTGGGGTAGAGGATGAGGTATGTGAGTGTATGCATGCCTACACTGTGGGAGCAACAGGATATTGGAACGTGTGTATATATATATATATATATATATATATATATATATATATATATATATATATATCTTTGCATGTACGTGTGTGGGGTTGGGGGTGGGAGATATGGGCGTATGTGTGTGTGCTTGTACAAGTAAGTGTTCATCTCTGTGAGTGTGTGTTTGTGTGTGTGTGTGTGTGTGTGCCGTGGAAGCTGCGATACGTAGACTAGAAATAAGTGTGTGGAGGAGGGGGTAGAGGAGGTGCAAGGTAATGTGTGTGTGTGTGTGTGTGTGTATGTGTGTTGGAGCTCATGTACGTTTATATGTATTTGACTGTGCTTTCATATGTGCTTGTACAAGTAAGTGTTCATCTCTGTGAGTGTGTGTTTGTGTTTGTGTGTGTGTGTGTGCCGTGGAAGCTGCGATACTTAAGACTAGAAATGAGTGTGTGGAGGAGGGGGGTAGAGGAGGTGCACGGTAATGCGTGTGTGTGTGTGTGTGTTGGAGCTCATGTACGTTTATATGTATTTGACTGTGCTTTCATATATGTGAAACTGCATGTCTGGTGCATTTCTGTTATGCATGTGTGGGTGTATGTGTGAATGTGTGTCTTCATATTTTACATTTATTTGCTTATTTATCACCATTGTTGTCTTATGTATTTATTTATTTATGTTTTATTATTATCATTTTATTAGTATTACTAATATTATTACTACTACCTTTTTCTATATTATAATTATTATTTATTTATTTATTTATTTATTTATTTATGCAAG
>JAAQRG010029763.1:12500-24468 GCA_011634625.1 Babylonia areolata
TAAGTTCAATAGCGTGAAGAACTGATTTAGAATCACTGACACAAAATAGAATCTGAAATATAGTTTTCGGAATTTAACGCCATTAGAATTGCTATGAGTTCAGTGTGTGTGTGTGTATGTGTGTGTGTGTGTGTGTGTGTGTGTGTGTGTGTGTGTGTGTGTGTGTTATATAATATCTTTATCAGTAGCATGCCGAGTCTTTGATACCATGCACAAGTATCGGCAATGCTGAACCACATTTATTCACCTGTGTTCTTTCTATTCAGTTTTGTTCCTTAGACGGAAAAATCGTAAATTTGTTTTCAATAACGTTGTCAGTAATAATTATACTGTAGTGATGCTCTCCATTTCTTCCCCTGTGAGGATTCGTTAAAAAAAAAGGCCAACGAGTGGAGGGGAAGAAAATGTAGAGTATATATTACAATGGTATTAACCAAATTACAAGTGTTTCCGTCTGATAAACGGAAAACTACAGGGGAAGAAATGTGGATATTGCCCATCAGTCACACAGAGGAGTGAAGGGGAAGAAATGTGTACGTCTCTGGCCCACACTCTCCTCCCCATCCCCTACGTCTCAAGAAATGTATGTCTAAAGGGAAATAAGTCATGTATGAATCAATAAGTTACACCCCTTCGTGTTATCGAAAATGGCTGACAGTGGAAACAGGAAGAATCAGTGAGGCGGTGTCGTTTTCTATGACACATAGTTATATAGAACTTAATATTATTTTCCCTTTATCACCGCCCACTAACAGACGGGAACAATGGAACGGAAACAAGCTTCAAGTAGCCAGGAGAGTGCATCGTCGTCACCTCGACAGAAACTGAAAGCTGCGAGTCGCGATTCGCTGTCTGCTCCAGAGAAGAGCTCGACAGCAGAGTCGCCCAGTCTCAGTTCCAAGGGGAGCGACGGGTCGGCATCAAAGTCTCTCTGTTCCTCCGCCTCTACGTCATCAGAAAACGTGGAGAACTTTGAAATGAAGGTTGATAACACTAAGTTCTTTGACATTTTGAAAATACAGAACGGGTAGTGTTAATCAACTCAAAGTTAAAAGTGAATGTTTTGTTATTGATAGATACATACGTACATAATTTAATGATGGATGTACATAACACTCGTTAACAGCACACAAGTTATACTCATACTTATTGGGAATTTTCTTCCATGGATCTCATGCTCACATCGGGTAATCTGGTCAATGTCTTGAGAGCCGGGGAAGAGGAAGGGGTTGTGTTCAGAGAGAGAGAGATGGAGGAGGGGGAAGGTATGGATGAGAAGAGACCCCAAGGGATCATGTTGTTTCTTCCTCTTCATTGGGGCAATGCACATAACTGTTTACCAGATTCTTGCAGGTCTGTTGCTTGTGTTTCAAAATATGGGTCTTAGAAGATGGCAATATTGTCGGTCCAGTTTTTTTGTCTTCCCCATTGTCTCCCTCCCACAACATTTCCATGGAGGATTGTTTTAGCAATGCCGTTTGATGTTGTTACATGGCCATATCAACACAGTTTTTCCTTCTTAACTGATATCAGCTGATATATGGTCCAGAATGCTGTGTGAGCTGTGTGATATGGTTTGGCACACTTGTAGATCAGCAGTGCATACACATGAGTCTGATCTTGTGTTTCATGGAGATGATGCTGTCCTCCCATACAGTTTTTATTCTGGACAGTGGTGATGTATTTTCTGCCCCTGAAGAGGATTTCTGGTTTGGATCCGCCATTGCTCATGATGGATCCTAAGTAGCTGAACTGTTAAACACTTCCTAGCTTCTGTCCCTGGACAGTTACATCAGCTGTGTTGAGTGGTGGTGTAGCTGGCCAACAGCTTGGTCTTTCCAGTACTGGTTTGCATTGCTATCTTGTTGATACTTAGCATATCACATGACATAATACAAAAATGTTATTCAGCAGCCTGTTCTGGTAATTCTAACCGTTTGTTTTTAATTATTTTTGGACAGACAATGCAAGAAAACCTGAAACCCAGCCAGTCAGATGAACCACCACTGTTGGACGGAGAGTCTGTCAAAGGCAAAGGTAGAACTTGAAGTAATTCATTTATCTATTTATATGATTTTAACATATGTATGAAATATTTTTAAACATTCCATATACATGTAAAAACAGTCTGTAAATCACTAAATGTAGCTTGTGTCGTGAATATATATATATACCACTACTCCTAATGCTTAATAATAATGTTTAAAAGAACATGTACACACCAGACACACACACACACACACACACATATATATATATATATTATATAACATATATATAATCAATAAATGAATAATGTTGATGATATTATTATAATTATAATATATGTACCAAACCACTTTTAATTGGCTCTAAAAAAATATAAAAAAAAATCACCACAAAACGTGTGCCGTTTACTAAGCCTCTCTTTTCAAACTCAGCCTCAAGCTCTTTTGTCATTTTTGACACCATGTTTCAAGAAGGCAGCCCTGCATGTGTGCATCCCTCCAAAAAAATTATGCGGGACCTACATATCAGTGCCGCACGGGAGGAGATGTGTTTATGAATTGACGATTGTAGCTGTTGCTTTAGCAAGAATGGGTATGACACTATAGTGACAGACCCACGTCTGAGGAATATGAGGGTAAATAATGCAGTATGTGAAGGTTGATGGTGTTCTCAGTTTCACTTGGAGAAAAGTCACAATTTATATTTTTGCAAAGCTGCCTGTGAAGAGTGGAGTTAAGACTAGGAAGAGAAGACAATTATGGAATTTTTATTGTTTAAAAAATATTGAAATGAGAGTAGGAATGTGTTAGTCACATATAAAGAACTGATTTGTCTTTGTTTCTTATACTTGTGGATCCAGGATACAAGGTGAAAACCTGTGTGCAGCAAGAGTAGTTTTTTACTCCGTAGTCTGGCATACTGCTAGCACTGACACTGTTGTTTGTGACCCCCATCCATAATCACTAGTTGTTTTTTTTACTGAGCTGCCAGGCATACCTATGATACCAGCACTGACACTGTTGAAATGGTTTGTGATCCTTGTCCATAATCACTTGTCAGATTGTTTGTGGAATAAGTTTGCAGCACTTTTTAGTCTTTTGGCAGTTTTGCTGGTGAGTACTGGTACTATTTCTTCTGTTTGATGTGAAACTGTGTGTAATGAAATGAGCAAATAATTTGTGTTTTAAACTTTTATAACAGCAATACTTGATTCATTTTCAGGTTATGGCATGATCTGTTTGTGCCCCTGTAGTGTTTTATGACATGATGACTTGATTAATTTTCAGGTTATGACGTGACCTACTTATGCCCCTACGGTGGACCAACGCGAGGAACACTATCAGTGACAAATTACAAGCTGTACTTCTGTAGTTTGGATCGGGTAAGACCGGGTGCAAAGAAGAGCCGTTTCAGTTTCATGGAGGTGTCAAAGTATGCCAACTGATCCATCATACACACTACGCCACATCAGTTTTATGTTGGAAAAAAGAAAAGAAAACAAAGGAGCAGATGCCTGACCTTTTGTGTAAACCCAACGTGCTGGTCAGGACTAGCCTCGGTTTGTAAAAAACCTTAACATCAAAGACAAAAAACAAACCAAAATGGTGAAAAGTGCACACTACTTTAGAAACAAGGCAGAATTTTACTGTTTGATTGATGAGCTGGGTTATATCACGTGCTGTTTGGATGTGTAAAATTTGATGTTGGATTTTGCTGTATTGACAGATATATGTGAAAAAACTGAAATTCTGTGTTTAAAGCATAGAGGAAAGGTTTTAGAATTTAATGGAAAAAAATATCTATCTTTAACGTATAGTTGCTGTTTTCCAGTGTGACAGAAGCTCAGTGTGATGAAGAAGAAAGTCATTCTTTTAAGAATTTTCCAGTGATTGCAATCATATGCTGTCATTTTTGTCAACGACATCTAAAAGTGAGTATGGAAGTGGAAAGGGATCAGGCAGGAGTCAAGCTCTTTGCAAAAACTTTCAGTCATAGGCAGGCATACTAAAAGGGATAAGAGATTACGTTCAGGAACAAAGAATTGGGAATGGGAAGTAGTGGACTTTGAAAGGTCCTCAGGTCTGTATATATCTTGACATGACAGACATGTAGGTCAGTTTCTTTGTGTACAAAATAGTATCTGCTGAATGGATTAAACCTAAAGCATAAAAATCAACAACAAACACATGGTAATACATATAAGAGGACAGTAGATTTGAACTCTTTTGGAAGGGGGGAGGGGGCTCAGTTGCATGCTGTCCATGGAACACTAACAGGTTTTTTGGTGTGTTTCACATGCCTTCTTCATTGGCCACCGCGCCCCTCCCCCCCATTTCCCCCCAAAACAATTGCCTCATTGTTGTTTTTTTCTGTTTTCCACATAAATTTTACTGTGAATAGAGTGTTCTTTCTACATTTTGTTTTTTCTTCCCAGGCATTCTAAATATGTACAGTTCTCTATTACCATTGTAATTTCATGGACAATTTCAGTGAATATTCTGACACTATGTATTGTTTAGAAATGTCTTGATTTTTGGTTGCTCTGATATATGTGTATGAGTTTCATGTGTGGGAGAAGTGAAAATTCGTCACAGGAATTATAGGGTAAAACCCTGAATAACATGCTGTGGAATCAACAGTGAATGAAAATTATTTTAACAATAAATAGAGAGAAGTTTACACCTGGATAGAAGGCAGGAATCGCCTGCAGAAATGCTGTGATGGCCCCTCAGCCAGACACACTGACCCTCGACGCTGGTCACCGCACCCCTGTGACAATTCACTTGATAACAATGTAAAACTGAATAAAAAGTATTGTATCATATCATGTGCAAGGAAAACAGATGTCAGCTTGTGTGCAGAAGAGAAAGGTGGACGTGGCTGATAAACAAACGATCTGTGGGCAGGAGCCGCCTCTAATCCTCGACGTTCCGTTGGGTGTCTGCAGTCGGGTGGAGAAGATAGGTGGCTCCACAAGCAAGGGAGAAAACTCCTATGGTATGGATATTGTATGCAAGGTGGGTTCCCAGCCCTGTGTTTCTGGTGTTTATCTGTTTGGATTTATCTGTACTCTATATCTATAACAAGCTTGGTCTTGTTAGTGCACACATGTGTACATGAACAGCACATGAATACATGAACAATACATTGTGCATACATTTGTTTGCACATGTTTGCAGAACACACACACGCTCACATACTTGCGCACACAAACACACAGATACATATGCACAAAGTACACATGCATGCATTCTCTGACCATTTTTTTTCTTTCTTGTGTCATAATCTGCACTGTTTCAGTGGCATTTCTTCCTGTTCATTCCAGTTACCCCTACTCACCCCCCTCCCCAACACACAGCCACAGCTGCCACACTCTGTCAGCAGTCCACTGGGAACCATTGATGTTAAGTCATAAGATAAGAATAACTTTATTATCTCATTAAGAGAAATTACAGCAGGTGCGGCAAAAACAAACATAGACAGCTACTCAAAAACATAAACATGACTTAATTAAAAAGAATCAAACATATAAGATGTTAATGTAAAAACTATTGCATATTGTAATTAATCATTATTGTAAACATACTGAAATACACCAAGACTAACATCGCATGTATTATATTGCACATTGATTAAGATAAGATAAGAACTTATTATCACATAGTAATTATCAGTATAGGTATATCGAAAGAGACAAACATTGCTCAATTCCTATGGCACATTCATCCTGCACGCTGTCACACACATTTAAGTAAATGATTATCTAAAAAAAATAAATAGAGTGCAATCTGTTATGCATGCGCTTTCACACGTACCCGCATGCAAGCGCATGCACATACACACACACAGTATATATATATATATATGTGTGTGTATGTGTATATATATATATATATATATATATATATATATACACACACACACACACACACACACACATATACATATATACACACATACATAGTGTGATGCACACATGCATACATAGTTCTCATGAATTTAAAAGGTGAATTGATCATGGTAAAAAGGTCTTCTGAACCCTGGATTTGACTTTAAACATTCTGTAGCGTCATCCTGATGGTAACAGTTCATGGTACTTTGCTGAAACATGTGTGTCGTCGGTTGTTATCTGCCTGGTTTTCTGAACCACTCACCCGCCATCCAGCTTGTGCACACTAGCTTGTCTCACTCCCACAACTTTACTGCACACACTCACTACATCATTCAGAGCTAGCTTGCTTCTCACTCCCGAACTTCCATACCAGCACATAATTGAAACTGTCAGCAAAGACTCAATACAACATCGATAATAGCTCTGGAGAATCTTTGAACTGACACCAATATTCCTTAATTACTGCAAGCAGAATATTCTAGACTGACTTTTCTTATGAATACAATCAACATTCCTGTCAAAACTCAGATTATTGTCTCAAATAGTCTGTAAATATTTGTATTCATTAACTGTCTCCACGGTTTCACCATCAGTGACAAGAGCAGGTACAGACAAAGGGTCTTTCGAAAATCTGTTAACATTTCTTATGTTTTTAAAACATTCAGATCTAGGTAGTTCTCTTCACACCAGGAGCAAGTCCAAAATATGACAAGTGTCACCACAAGCAGCTTTACAATCATCACACTTTTCATATTTCACACTTATGCAAACACTGATTAAACACAGAACAGATGCACCTGCATGTTGCCCCTCATGAAGCGCCATCTAGCAGGCCACACACCAGAGGAGATCCTGCACTGTTGCTGAGTCACTTAGGTTGTGTTCAGCAGTTCCTGTTCTGATTTAACATACACAGAACACCACCTACTACACTGACAACAATCATAGCTTAGCCGTGAAGCCAGACTGAGTTCCCCCTCCAAGAGTGGAGACTGCCACCTTGTCCCTCCGACAGTCCCCTGTGAATCTGCCAACACTGACAGGACTCACCCTGTGCATGGAAGTGGAGGGAGATTAAAACTGATGTCACCATGAGAGAAGGGCATGAAAGGCCACATAATTTAGGACAATTATTGCTGTTTGATGATGGATGAGGATGATGATTGCAGTGTAGCTACTGGGTCTCGTTGAGGACCAGATGACAAGACTGTACAAGACTACTCTATGCTTCCTTTCATAATATATCGCAGTTTGCCAGGTCCGAGAAATACAGACACATGAAGTGCTGGTGTTAAATCTGAGCAACACACCCAAAGATGCATCCATGAAGGGGATGAAACTCCATGTATCTGGCCCCAGTCTTCCCATTTTAAGCCCACAGCACACTCAGCTGTGGGAAGGAGCTGGCCTTTGGTCGAAAAAACCCACCTATTGGAAATTGAATCCACATCCTCCAAGCCGTCAGTTCACAACATGAACCATTTCACCATGGTGGCCAGTTCTCTGGCTGAAATCCTTTTACAATTGTCATAAGTCTCATGGGAATCAGTTTAATCTTGTTGTTTATTTTTTTCCTCCTTGCAGAACAGGAATAAAATGAAACATAATTAATGCTTACACATACAGCTATTACACATTTTTTTTGCGTGCGTATTTATCAGAATGTCAGAAGGTACTGCTTTGCTCTTTTTCAGGACTTCAGAAATCTGAGGTTTGCTCACAAGCAAGAGAACCACTCAAGACGGCCCATCTTTGAAAAGATCCAACAATTTGCTTTTCCTATCACCAACAAGATGGTATGTACCCTGTTACTAACAAGATGCTGTGTTCCCTACCAGCAACAGGATGCCATGTCCCTATCACTAACATGATGCCATGTTCTTTGTTACTAACAAGATGCTATGTTTATCACCAAGATGATGCTGTGTTCCCTATCACCAAGATGCCATGTTCCCTGTTACTAACAAGCTGCTGTGTTCCCTATCACCAAGATGCCATGTTCCCTGTTACTAACAAGACACTGTTCCCTATCACCAAGACGCCATGTTCCCTGTCACTAACAAGACACTGTGTTCCCTGTTACGAACAAGACACTGTGTTCCCTATCACCAAGATACCATGTTCCCTGTCACTAACAAGACACTGTGTTCCCTGTTACTAACAAGACACTGTATTCCCTATCACCAAGACGACATGTTCCCTGTTACTAACAAGACTCTGTGTTCCCTATCATGAAGATGCCTTGTTCTCTACCACCAGCAAGATGCAACATTCCCACATATGAGTGCGTGCATACACACACACATATACACACACATACACATATACACATTCACGAGACGTGAATATATACACTTTTTACATATCACTTTCATCTTCACTGCTCTTTTCCTCTACATATCTCTCCTTTTCTCCCTCAAACAAGGCAAATCCTTCTTTAGTTAAATGATGTGCAGTGTGCATTATAATTTAGCACTGATACCGTATGTCACAACCCATAAGGGGTTGCCTATGTACCTCCACCCTTCTCAGACTGACTGACAACTGGACAACACAAACACAAGGACACAGAAAAGTTCAGCTCTGTTCTTTACTGTAGCCAGACGAAATATAGACATGATAAATCAAAGCTCACAAAAATGACCCCCTGTCTAACTACAGCACACTTCACTACTTCAGTTTCAATCCTTTGTACCATAAAGTCACTGCAGCACCATTTCAGCACACTGACACTGCCAGCGTTCACCTGACACAAACTCCACCCAACAGCTGAAGATTGATGTTACTTGTAGACTGTAGCGTTAAGGTGAGAGGGACAATGGGAAAGGGTACGTTGGGAATGTGGAAGAGAGGGGTTGGGCGTGAGAAAACTGGGGATAAGACAAGGCAGCAGGCAAACGCAGACTGTTCTATTGTCGAACATGGAGTTCCGCTGAAGCCAGTGTTACATGGAGAAAAGTCACAGGAAAAATCTGGAACAATGAACTCCCAGTCTCTGTAGACTGCACTCTCTTACAAGTTCAAAAGAGTACCCCCCTACCCCCCTGGCCCCCTAACTTCCTTAAGCAACACCACTGGCCCAGAGTGAAACACAGACCCACACACAGAGGATGGGGTGGCAAGGAAAATGCCCCACTACTTGTGTCTGATGGCACCCAACAGCTCACATGCTGGAATGGCAACCCGTCTCTTGAGAGAGCTTGGTATTGACAGCAAAGTGGAATCTTTCCACCCCAACACATAAATTTCTGAACTCGGCTCTGAGTTCAGAATGGTCAAGAGAAAGGATATGCTACACACATATCCCAAGAGATGCAAGTGCATACGCTCGGTGTTAAACTGAACATACACACAAAGAGAGGGTGGTGAAGGAGAGAGGGAGATAGAGGAGGGAGTGGGGGGGAGAAGGGAGAGACAAAAGGGGGAGGAAGGAAGAAGAGAGGTGCACATGAACACAAACACAATGAACGCCACGAGCCGTGACGTTCAGTCACTGTGTGTATATGCGTGATTTCTAAGTTTGTTGGGTTATGCTGCTGGTCAGGCATTTGCTTAGCAGATGTGGCATAGCGTATATGATTTATTCAAACACAGTGATGTCTCCTTGAGTAACTGAACTGAACTGAACTGAACTGGCCTTGGTATGTTGCAGCCTTTCTTTGCCTTGGAGTTCAAAGGTCACTATGATGGAGAGGATGGCTGGCAGGTGTATGACCCAATGGCAGAGTATAAACGCCAGGTATGGATTATAAACTGACACATGGCAAAGTATAAACGCCAGGTATGGATTATAAACTGACCCATGGCAAAGTATAAACGCCAGGTATGGATTATAAACTGACCCATGGCAGAATATTAACGCCAGGTATGGATTATAAACTGACCCACGGCAGAGTATTAATGCCAGGTATGGATTATAAACTGACCCCATGGCAGAGTATTAACGCCAGGTATGGATTATGAACTGACCCATGTCAGAGTATTAACGCCAGGCATGGATTATGAACTGACCCACAGCAGAATGTAAATATCAGGTTTAGATTATAAACTGTGACACCATGGCAGAGTATTAACACAAGGTATGGATTTAAACTATGATCCCAAAGCAGAACATAAGTGCCAGGTGTGGACTATTAACAAAGTTGTGCCAGATGTGTGCACGCACACACACACACACATGCGCACACTTAGTTACATAAATGTGTTGTATTCAGTTATTAAAAAAAAAAAAAAAAGACATCAAGTGATTAAGGATGGTGTGGTGACAGGTGGTCTGTTGTGTGTTGACAGGATTGTGTGTTAAGATCATGGGACATGTTGACAAGATCATGTGTTGATAGGATGGTGGTGTGTTGACAAGATCATGTGTGTTCATAGGATGGTGTGTTGTGTGTTGACAGGATGGTGTGTTGTGTGTTGACAGGATGGTATGTTGTTGACAGGATGGTGTGCTGTGTGTTGACAGGATGGTATGTTGTGTGTTGACAGGATGGTATGTTGTTGACAGGATGGTGTGCTGTGTGTTGACAGGATGGTGTGTTGTGTGTTGACAGGATGGTATGTTGTTGACAGGATGGTGTGCTGTGTGTTGACAGGATGGTATGTTGACAGGATTGTGTGTTGACAGGATGGTATGTTGTTGACAGGATGGTGTGCTGTGTTTTGACAGGATGGTGTGCTGTGTGTTGACAGGATGGTATGTTGACAGGATGGTGTGTTGTGTGTTGACATGATGGTATGTTGACAGGATGGTGTGTTGTGTGTTGACAGGATGGTATGTTGTTGACAGGATGGTATGCTGTGTGTTGACAGGATGGTGTGTTGTGTGTTGACAGGATGGTGTGCTGTGTGTTGACAGGATGGTGTGCTGTGTGTTGACAGGATGGTATGTTGACAGGATGGTGTGTTGTGTGTTGACAGGATGGTATGTTGTTGACAGGATGGTGTGCTGTGTGTTGACAGGATATTATGTTGACAGGATGGTGTGTTGTGTGTTGACAGGATGGTGTGTTAACAGGGTGGTGTGCTGTGTGTTGACAGGATGGTGGGTAGTGTGTTGACAGGATGGTGTGTTGTGTCTTGACAGGATGGTGTGTTAACAGGGTGGTGTGCTGTGTGTTGATAGGATGGTGTGTAGTGTGTTGACAGAATGGTGTGTTGACAGGATGGTGTGTGGACAGGATGGTGTGTAGTGTGTTGACAGGATGGTGTGTGGTGTGTTGACAGGATGGTGTGTGGTGTGTTGACAGGATGGTGTGTGGTGTGTTGTGGGTTGACAGGAGGATGGTGTGTTGTGTGTTGACAGAATGGTGTGTTGTGTGTTGACAAGATGGTATGTTGTGTTGACAGGATCACGTGTTGTGTGTTGACAGGATGGTGTGGTGTGTTGACAGGATGGTGTATTGACAGGATGGTGTGTTGTGTGTTGAAAGGGTGGTGGTGTATGTTGACAGGATGGTGTGTTGTGTTTTGACAGGATGGTGTGTTGACAGGATGGTGTGTTGTGTTTTGACAAGATGCTGTGTTGACAGGATGGTGTGTTGTGTTTTGACAGGATGGTGTTGTGTTTTGACAGGATGGTGTGTTGACAGGATGGTGTGTTGTGTGTTGACAGGATGGTGTGTTGACAGGATGGTGTGTTGTGTGTTGACAGGATGGTGGGTAGTGTGTTGACAGGATGACAGGATGGTGTGTTGTGTGTTTACAGGATGACAGGATGGTGTGTTGTGTGTTGACAGGATGACAGGATGGTGTGTTGTGTGTTTACAGGATGTACCCAATGAAGCCTGGCGCCTGACCCATGTCAATGAACATTACGAAGTGGCTGACTCCTACCCTGATCTGGTGAGGATCAATCAGAGTACAGATAAAGTAGGATATAATTAGTGTTTGATTATGCTTGAACTGTTAAAAGCTGAAGGCTGAAGCATTCACATTCAGTGAATGTATGGTCTGAAATTGATGTTGAACTGGTATCTTCAAGTGGTACATTCACACACACATAATGCACACATACAAATTTGCACATACTTTGACACGCACTTAAATACACACTCAGTCAGCCACACACTCTCTCACTCTCCCACT
>JAAQRG010029774.1:0-22500 GCA_011634625.1 Babylonia areolata
CGGAGTATGGCTGCCTACATGGCGGGGTAAAAACGGTCATACACGTAAAAGGCCACTCGTGTGCATACGAGTGAACGCAGAAGAAGGAGGAGAAGAGTCATTATCTGTGGAAACCTCAATGCAAGATCGAAGCTATGGGACCAGCGGAACACCAACCCACAAGGACTCACACTTGAAGGAATGATAGGGGAAATTCTTCCTAGCCCATTAACAACCACATCCCCAACTCGCCTTGGAACAAGACAAGGGGACAGTGACAGTGTGATTGACATCGCTCTAACATCTCCAGAGCAGAAATGAATGCAGAGACGCTTCCACACCAAGGCAGTGACCACCTCCCGGTAGTGTTCAGTCTACAGAAACTGTCAGATAAACCCTGTATGAAACCGCGTGATCCATTTCAGTATGAAAACAAAGAGACAACCATCATCGAAAAATTAAGATGCAGAAGAAACAAAAGAACGGCACTGAACAGGATGCAAACTATTCAGCCCCCATGGTGGAATACCGACACAGAGAGAGCCTGGATAGAAAAACATGCGGCTGTCAAACTTTGGCAAAAAGAAAGAACAAAACCATCTCCGGACAAAGATATTGAAACAAAAATGAAAGAAAAAACTAAACAGTTTGAAATCATTGCTCAAGGGGCCAAAAATGACAAGTGGAAACAGTTTTGCGAGGCACTCAGTTATGACTCAACATTGACAGAGTTCTGGCAATTTTATCGTCGCATGGAAGGGAAAACGTGCACAACAACAACCCCAGACATGGTAGACACTGACGGAACCAAGCTTAAGACAAACGAAGAAAAAGGATCCGCCCTGCTCAAACGTTTCATACAACAGAGCGATCAAAGAAACTTAGATGAGAAAAAGAAGTATGTTGAGAAGTTAAACCAAACCCTTATGCAGACTGGACCTGATGATGACTTGACAATAGATGATCTAAACGAAGCAATAGCTAAATGCAAGAAAGAATCAGCTCCTGGCCCAGACAAAGTTCGCTACTCGGACATCAAGGAACTATCGGAAGAAGACAGAAGCAACCTTTTCAATCTGTACCAAAACAGTTTCCACAATGGACATGTGCCGGAGGACTGGACACACAGCTTCTTAAAACCCATACCAAAACCAGGAAAGGACCATCATCAGGTAAGCGGCTACCGGATCCTAACCATGCAAAACATTGCCGGAAAGCTCATGGAATGCATGATAGCCAGGAAACTTGCAAGGGATCTTGAACACAGGCACATTCTCCCTTCAAATCAAGGTGGTTACAGAACAGGCAAGTCCAAATGGGAAAACGCAGCTGCTTTTGCATATGAGGTGTATGAAGAAAAAGAAATATGTTGAAAAAGAAATATATACTCAAAGGGCCGCTGAGGACCGAGGCAGGTGGCGCGAGCTGACCAGGCAGTCATCCATGGTGCCCCAACGACCCACCCACGGGACCCACCCACGGGTCAAGGGATAGATGAGATGAGTGTATGAAGAATTTCAAAGAAAAGAAGAAACACTAGCAGTAGCAATCGATCTTGAAGTTGCCTACAATAAGGTCCAGTTTGCGCACCTCATGGAGCTGCTACTCTAAGGTATGGAGTAAGTTTGACACTGACAAGATGGATAGCAGCAGCGCTTCAGGAAAGAAGGAAGGTCCCATGCCTCGGAGATTGGATGTCTGCACCTTCTAAACTATCCATGGGACTGCCACAAGGGTCTCCACTTTCTCCTGTCCTCTACAATGTCTACACGAAGGGCCTTGCAGACTTAAACAACAATGGAATAGCTCGGGTGCTTACTCTTGCGGATGATGGCCTGGTCTTCAAAACTTCGAAAGATGCTCAGGAAAGAACTAAAGCCGTCCAGAAACAACTAAACAATATTGCTCAATGGTGCAAAGACACAGGATGTTCCATCAATCCAGCGAAAGCCCAAACGTTGCTGTGCACCCTCAACAACAGAACCGCGAGCAAATCACCACCTTCTGTGTCACTCGATGGGATTCAGATCGAGAAAACTGAATGCCTACGCTACCTAGGAATACACTTCGACAGGATGCTGACCTGATGCTGGTGGAGATGCACAACCTCAAGACCCCCCACCTCATGGAAACCCACGGGAACCACAGAAAACAAAAGTATACCCCAGTCTGTACATGACACCTCAGCCACAGCACCCCTGTAACTTGGCTTGTAACTTGTTCAAGTTAGAACGAAGTTACAACGGTAGTTAGATGCCACCAGTCTAACTTCAGCACAAAACAAAACCCAGCCAGCCAGCGAGAACTGCTGCTCTCAGTCAAAAAACGCGCGGGAAAAGGGGCGGAGCCTAATAGTTAGACAGTGGTTAGACGCTTTCCGTTCACACATCTGTATGGAAAATCTAGAGTTTGTCTCATGGTAGTTACATCCCTCAATGTAACCATTTGGTTAGATCGTGGTTACAGCCTAGTGTGAACGTACCCTAAAGAAGAGGACATCATCATATACACAGATGGCTCAGTCACCAAAGACCAATCCGGTTGGGGATTCACTGCGAAACAAAATGGAAAAACAGTTAGGGAAGAGAATGCTGCCTACAAAGTCACAACCTCCAGCCTAACGATGGAAGTTGAAGCTGTGACACATGCCCTCCAGTGGCTGTCGTCCATCCATACACCCGGAAACCAACATGCCGTTATTCTAACCGACTCAATGAACCTCATACAGAAAATTGAAAACGGAATGGGAAGCCCAGAGTGGCATAAGGCAATGCGCAACTTTCAGATTAAAAAACTCACATGGTCATACTGCCTGGGACATGCAGGTGTTAAGGGAAATGAGCGAGCTGACAGACTTGCTGGTAACGCAACACCAACGAGCGGCCAACATCTAGGAAACTCGGAAATCCTCAGAAAAGTCAAAGAATATCAAAAAGAACAGGTACAAGGCCATCACACCATCGATCGCCTCAAAGAAATAAAAGCAGAGAGAGGGAGTGGCCGTAAGTCTAACATGAAAGGTAGAGCACGATGCTTTGCTAATCAAACAAATATCGGCATCATTTCCAAACCAACATTGCGCAAATTTCTTCAAAACGGAACAGTCTCTGTGGGCTTTTCCAAATACAATAGACTGAGCAACACACTAGACGCCACGTTCTTGGCATCAGAGATCTTTTCCCATCCCTCTTGCGGCCAATCAGTGGCAGCCTCTGTGCGTGTGTATATGTGTGTGTTTGCGTGCATGTGTGGGTCTGTATTTTTGAGTGCGTTTGTGCATGCGCGAGAGTGTAAGTGTACACAAGTGTCAGTAGAGTTCTGTGCACGTGCGTGTGTGTGTGTGTGTGTGTGTGTGAGGGGGAGGTGGGGGTGCGGGGGGAGGTGGGGTAGAGGATGAGGTATGTGAGTGTATGCATGCCTACACTGTGGGAGCAACAGGATATTGGAACGTATATATATCTTTGTACATATGTGTGTGGAGATATGGGCATATGTGTTTGCGCTTGTACAAGTAAGTGTTCATCTGTGTGTGTGTGTGTGTGTGTGTGTGCCGTGGAAGCTGTGATACGTAGACTAGAAATGAGTGTGTGGAGGAGGGGAGTAGAGGAGGTGCAGGGTAATGTGTGTGGTGTGTGTGTGTGTGTTGGAGCTCATGTACGTTTATATGTATTTGACTGTGCTTTCATATCTGTGAAACTGCATGTTCGGTGCATATCTGTTATGCATGTGTGGGTGTATATGTGAATGTGTGTCTTCATGTTTTACATCTATTTGTTTTTTTGTGGGGTTTTTTGTTGTTTTTTTTTTTACATTATAGTTATTAGTTATTATTTATTTATTTATTTGTGTAAGCTTATCTATCATTTATTCACCTTTTTTTTTTCTTTTTTTTTTTTCTCAAGGCCTGATTAAGCGCGTTGGGTTACGCTGCTGGTCAGGCATCTGCTTGGCAGATGTGGTGTAGCGTATATGGATTTGTCCGAACACAGTGACGCCTCCTTGAGCTACTGAAACTGAAGAGGTGGATCCCTGAATTAGTGCAGGGCCATTAGAGGGGAAAGTTTGTTATTGGATGTATGGGGGACTCTGGTTTAAAGTCTAGGGTCAACGACCTGGGGGCAACGACCTGGCGTGTGTTGGGGAACTCGGTCACTGCCTGCACAGTAGATCTAGATATCTAGGTGGCATTTTCTTTGGTCTCATACTGGGGTCATTCTCCTGAAAATGAAATGTGGCCACATATTCAGTCATACAGTGCCCACACACATGCATGCACTTGCTCAAAAAATTATATATCTGTACTTCCTCTTCCTGCTCTGTCCAGTAATTCACACACACACACACACACACACACACATGGCCACAACTAGGAAGTAATGGTTCATCTGCTTGGATTCACTTTGTTCCTGTTGCCCATTTTAAGTTTTGATTATTCAGTACTTCCCCTTTTTGTGTCTCTTGTCTCTCCATCTAATGTCGAGAACTTCTTTCCAACATAGTCTGTACAGATCTCGACATCCTGTTCTGACCATTTTTTGATACTGTCACTAATGTCTGGCATAAATTATAAACATGGATCCTTGCTGAACACATGAGCATACACCACGGTAGACACACACTTTTTGTTCTTTTTTGTCTCTCTTCACTCTGTTCTGTTTGTGTTTGAGTCTGTGCATACAGGTTTACCGACATTAATGTTTTATTGCTTATAAAATGAATAGTATATATAATTTACAGTGTGTTACTGTTTAATCTTTTACAGATGGGCTTTCATGTGTATGACTTTTTTTTTTTTTTACCTCAGCGTATAGCCACAGCTGTATTCCATTATCAAATTTAAACGTCAATTCTTGTTAAAAAAAAAAAAAAACAGCAACAAAAAACAACTTTGACTTGTTTACAAGTTCATGTTCCATATGTAATATGTGATAAATGTTACACTGTCCATAATTTGAAGTCTTTCATTAGTTTCTGATGTGAAATTATTAGTAATCAAATAAGAAGTGAACTAAATTGTGTGTGTGTGTGTGTGTGTAGGCCACGTGGGTCTGGGGGAGGCCAGCAAGGTGGAGGCCATCAACTCTGACGTGACGGCCTCACTGCGTGACCACGTTCAGCGGTCCTGCCCCTCTGACGTGCTGCGCTACTCGCGCCTGCTGCTGATGCTGCCCGCGCTGTATGGCATCAGTGACAAGATGGTGGAGCGCCTCTTTTGCCGCAACATGGATTCCGACTCCATCACCGAGGTCAAGGTGCTGCTGAAGGACCTGCTGGAAACGTTCAGCTCTGGGGCACGCCCCTGAAGGATTGACCGGACAACATGGAGCGAGTGACTGTTGGTGCAAAACTATTCGGTGAAGAATGTACTATCCCGGTTCCTTTGGAAAAACTAAGATGCAAAAATATATGATGATGTCAAGTATGTTGATGTTTGGATTGTTGGTAAGGCATGTGGAGAAAAGTAGGCACACATGCTTCTTGCTAAAGAGTTTCAGAGCTAGGCAAAGATGCAAAAATATGCATATGCTGCTATCATTTGTGGAGCCTTGGTTAGGCATATGGAAAGTACTTCTATACAGTTTCAGAAGTAGGGATAAGCAGAACTGCTGTCTTGTCATCAACAGGTAGATAGAGGGGCTTGATGTGTGGGTCAGGAGATTACACTGGGAATAGAGTTGGAAATACTCAGTTATTGGTAGGCAACGCTGGCATGCATGTGTGCATGTATGTATACAGGGGACACTGACATAAAGAGACGGGGGTGTCCCCTGCCAACATACTGGTTATGTGTAGTCACACCCTGTTCTCACACTCCCTAATTTATGAATTTGTTTTATGCAAGTTTGCAACCATCCACATTAGAGAGGATAATGTGGTGAGAGATCAGTGTGAGTGGTACTGAACTGGATTTTGCATAATGTAGAACTCTTGAGAATGTGGTTTGAATATGTGTATGTCTGCTCCAAGATGGTTTGACTCTAATTTATTTTCCTTTGTGTGGTGGGGTGGTGGTCTCCTACTATATACGATCTCTGCTGAATGCCAGCAGCCCCCAGCACAACACACACACACACATACACACTCACACTCACGGCACTCACTCACACACACACACACACACACAAAACTCCAGGTGTGACTGTGACAGCAAGTGATAGCAGCCTGTTGTGATGTTTGTGCTGATTGTTTGCATTGAATTATTCACTTGATTAGTTCATGATGATGCTTGAGTTTGATTGTGCTGATTGTTTGCATTGAATTATTCACTTGATTAGTTCATGATGATGCTTGAGTTTGATTTGAAGAAAGAGTGCTGGAAGTGGATGATGACCATTTTGAACTGTGTTGTACATCCTGCCTTCATTGCCATTCTTCTCTTTTCTTCATCATCCACTTTGTGTCAGGATTCTGATCACCTTCAAACCAGTTTCCTTGGCTTTGTAGTTTGTATTCACTCCTTGGACCATTGTATGTTTTACAGCCATAATAGTATAACTAATAAGTAACATTAATGGTAAGTAATGACAACAGTGTTTCTTTCCTGTGAAAGTTATGCAACTTCTGGGAGGATTGGCATAATGCATGCTTCATTTGATTATTTTATAAAGAAATGTAACACCCGTAAGTGATGAGCCTGGGTGATAAAAGATCATGACGGCAATGTCTGCTTTCTGTGATGATTTTGCTCAACAAAAGTGGAGCAGTCCTAAGAGGAAGAAGCCCAAATACCGGTGACAGACATCCTGACGTGTAAGCTGGCTGTGTCAGTGCACACAAAGTGACACCCTGACCTGTAAGCTGGCTGTGTCAGTGGGCAGCCCTTCACTGAGGACCATTCTGTCAGTTGTCATGGAGTTAAAACTATACACAACCAGGTCTCACTAAATTTCGAATCGGACAAAAAGGGATTTTCTGCATCTGAGTTCATTCAGTGCTTGCAAAAGAAAATTGGTATTATTTTTAACTGATGCATTGTAAGAGGTTTCAGTTTGAGGGATTTTGTGAGCATTAGATTTTTGTTTCTGTGTGCCTGTTCCATTTACAGTTCTCGATCTTTTTACTCCACACAGAATCTCATTCAGTCAGTGTTTCAGATCATTTAATGTTTTCGGTGTTTGTTAGGACCAAGGAATTGACTTCTAAAAACTGATTTTGTCTACAGGTTATATTGGAATACACAGTTCTGTGTATAAAAGATCTCTTTTACAACCCCGCACCCCACCCCACCCCAAAAAAAACAAACATAAAACAAAACCAACTGGTGTAGATTGATATCTTTCCCATTTTTTCATAGTACATAGAACTTTGTAAGAAAGAATCCCCCACTCCTACCCCTTCAGCCATGCTCTGTCATTCCTCCCTGTCACATAGTCTTGCATCACAGATCTGTTTGAGTAGTATGCAATCTCTCTGGTGTATATGTGCGTGTGTATCTCAGGATGTTGTTTATCAGTGTTATAAATGCTGTGTTATTTGGGGTCAGTCTATGAGATGTCTTTTTCTTCTTTTCTTTTCTTTTCTTAACACCAGTAGTTCTAGATCTTGTAGCTCTTGACCATATGTATAGGGTATTTATTGTGGGTATTTACTTTTTTAATCAGTCTCTGGCGCATGCTTTTCAACCTTTCTTTCCTTTTATTGACTTATGATTATTATCATTACTGCTTTGGTGTCCAACCATGGATGTGATTTCCATATCCTGTGGTTGTATGAAACCTATCTGTAGATCTATATGATCTATCTTCCAAGACTGAACTACACACAGATCATCTTATCTCAGTGTTGTTTGTTTTCTCACAGATCACTTTAAATGTCCTATATCTATAGATTCATATATAGGTAGTTGTGAATTGTGTTTGCCTCTTCTTGCCCTTTTTTTTAATATATATATATATATATATATATATATATATATATATATATAAAGATTTTACTGAAATGAAATGTTTTCACTAATTTGGTCTTGTCTTGAATTTTGACTGCCTGTCCATTTTAGAGTCTGGTGTCTCCATCTGTTTTGAACAGTTTTGACACCCCCACCCTCACCTCCACACCTGCTTTGTATCTTCAAGATTACATAAATTTCTGTTCCATAACACTTTTTTTCATTTGGTTATCATTATTAGTGGTGTTTAATTATTATTGTGAGTTTTCTGTCATATAAAGACCAAACAGTGAAACATGGACCTTCTCCTTTTCATGTGTTTTTAAGTATGTTACAGTTGATGTTATTTAGTTGAAAACTTGATCAGATTCCTTCATTTTATATGGAAAAATTTTTTTCCCAGTCATCCTCATAGTTCTAACATTGTGTTGCTATTGTAATATTCTTCTCTTACTTATGATGTATGGTGCTTAAAAAAGTTGAACAATGCTTTTTCATTTATTTATACATCGTCATCAGTCAGTGAAGCAAATTGTGGTAACTAGAAAGTGGGGTTTTTTGTTGTTGTTGTTATATTAAAGAAAATGATAGAAGTAAAAATGAAATAAAAAAGAAAAAGAAGGAAAATGAATTTTAATGATATGTAATGAATAATAATTTTTAAAAAAAAGTTAAATCAATGAGAAAATAAACTATGGACACTTCCATAAGTGAATATTTCTTTTAGATGGATCATGACCTATTTGATTTATAGTAATGCAAGCTAGTCGCTCAGAAACACAAAAGCAAGAATTTATATGACAGTTTGAAAGAGGAACGAATTTTTTCATAATACTAGACATGTTACTCCACACTTGCGCATTACATGAATTATATACAAAAACTTGAGAATTGAAATTGTGTAAAGTATAGTACAACACAGTAAGGTATATATATATTGACCAGGATGAAACAGATTTCAGTTTGATGATGACATTTCATTTTTCAGGAAAACATGGTCACGTTATCTCAGTCACATGCCAAGATGTCATTTATGATTGAGTTGTCAGTACTTTCATCATATTTTCCATAACGTCCCCTTGCCCCCTCCCTTTTTTGTTGTAAATGTCAGCTTAATATAAACAAACAGCCCCGTGTGATATATCATTAATCTATCATTCTACGTCACAAAAACCGCACCTGCTGGAAAGTGCTACATTTTCTTTTCCTTGCTACTCACCAGCCATCAAGTTTCCAAGCGTCTTGTGATGGATTCAGTGTACTGCAATGTTACTGCAACTTCTATGCCATTCTGATTGTGTCTTTATGCATGACAAGAATGTTTTGCACAAAGTGACGGTGTTGTTTGTTGATTAATTTATTATCATTATTTATTACGATGAAATCAGAACCAATTGTGACAGTTTGTTTCATTGAAAAATAAAACAAGAAGCACAAAGTGTATTGAGTTTGGAAACTTGGGCATAGAATCTGAATCCATAATATATCTCCCACCCCAGTTGACTCTGTGCCCGCTCCCAGACTGGCTGATCGAAAGCTGATCTTCTTCGTGCCTGAATGATTAGTATGCTGAGAAGGAAATAAGTTGACATGTGAGAAGTACACGGTGAGAAAATGTTCTGAGTGCTTTGGATAAGAAATGCCATTCATCTAACCTGTTCTTAATGAAATATCCTGTGTTCTGTCAGTGCTGAAGGCTATATAATGAACTTGGAAAAACAACTTGCAATTGTCTGGTCGTTTATAAGATGTGCATTTTATCTGCTGGTGGTTGTAATTTATTTGTGTGTATGTTCAAGTATCTGGAAGAACGATTTGTGGAGCTTAAATCTAGATGTTCTGTGAGTGGTTGGAACATGGACGGGAAGTGTGGAAAAAAGATGGTCTTGTTTTTTTGTAGTTCGTAGTGTAACTTATTGGTGAATAAATTATTTGAAATATGAATGATGGATTGCTTGTGGTGCTGTAAGTGGATGGTGTGTGTGGGTTGTCTGCACAAACATTCTCTCTCTCTCTCTCTCTCTTTCTCTCTCACACACACACACACACACAAATGGTTACTCTTATTATGAGCCTGACAAAACATTTTGACTATGACTCACACACACACACACACAAACACTTTCTCATTCATATATGAGAAGCATTCTTTCATTCTCACTTTGTGGTCTTGACACTTATCAGACTCACAAATACATTATCTATCATCACTAAAAAAAAAAAAAAAGGTAAGGAAATGAAAATTATAATTTGAACAAAATCCATAAGCCATGCCACTTCTGAACTGAGAACCCTTGTCTCTAGAACCACAAGAATATTTGGGTTTTTTTTTTTTTCAAATGTTGAAACAGAATTCACTTATTCAGAAACACAGAATGAATTAAACACACAAACAATAGCCTACACGAGAATCAGTCAATAAATATGTGCACATAAAAGCATACAATGCTTATATGTGAAATGGTAAAACGCATCTTATGCATACAAAAGTAACTAAGTCATACATGTTATTGTCAGAGCAGATGTACAGTAGTAACATGTAAACTAGAAGTAAACCACTCAGGTACACAATAATCACAAAGACCAGAGGGTGGGCATATTACAGCACAAATTGCAATTAAAAATAGGCACACCATATATCTGAAACTTCTACAGAAGTGTCACAACATTTAAGGGTTCATTACTAAATTTCAATCCCATCGTAACTTCAAAATTAACGTACTCTTGTACCTTTTCCCGCCTTTCGTTTAACGAGAAAAGCCAAACCTGTTGTTCCCATGAACCTTTAATTCGTGAAGGGCTAACGTTAGTTCTACAGGCCACTAAGCCTTCTGTGGTCAGTCCACTGACACACGCCTTGCCTCCTTCACAAAAGACCTGTCCCGAAGGAGCGTGTTCGGAGATGGGTGACCCCGTAGCTTTTGCCGTGTATTGACGTCATCGGGCCTGAAAAATGACGTAATTTACTACGGGGTTCGCATAAAATTAGGAACTATGGCATCAAAGCAGTCCTACTTAAAAACTCCATGCTGTCCATTTGTAAAACATACGTAGAACTGAACTGTTAGGGTTTTTTTCTTTTTGTAGAAATAGGTCTAGCCCTCTTCTTTGGCTCTCAACACTTATAGGTGAGTTTTTGTTGTTGTTGTTGTTGTTGTTGTTGTTTTTTTATGACATAAAAGAAAGAAATGATATGATATTAATTGATATGGATACTTATATAGCGCCTATCCTCGGTTGGAGACCAAGCTCTAAGCGCTTTACAAACACGGGATCATTTGCACAACAGGCTGTCTGCCCGGGTAGAGCCGTCTGACGACTGCCACTGGGCGCTCATCATTCATTTCCTGTGTCATTCAATCACATTTCAGGCACGCACGCATACACACTCAGACAGACATGTAACATTTTACGTGTATGTTTTTGTTTATCTACCCCGCCATGTAGGCAGCCATACTCCGTTTTCGGGGGTGTGCATGCTGGGTATGTTCTTGTTTCCATAACCCACCGAACGCTGACATAGATTACAGGATCTTTAACGTGCGCATTTGATCTTCTGCGTGCGTATACACACGAAGGGGGTTCAGGCACTAGCAGGTCTGCACATATGTTGACCTTGAAGATCGGAAAAATCTCCACCCTTTACACACCAGGCGCCATCACCGAGATTCCAACCCCGGGACCCACAGTCCAACGCGTTAACCATTCGGCTATTGCACCCGAAATGGTGACAACAAGGATTGATTTCAACACATTTCATGTTTGTTATTGCATGGCTGTTTCCTAGTCTTTTCCCATGGCCAGCACCTCGATGAAATAAGTGTTGTGGAAATTCGAAACGCAAGAACCACTTCTTAAGTACTTTGACTGAGGTGGTGTAATTTACTACGCTCAGTAACTGACGTGGTGTAATCAGCTACGCTCAGTAATTGATGTGGTGCAATTTAATACGCTCAATAACTGACGTCGTGTAATTTACTACGCTCAATAATTGACGCGTTTAATTTACTATGCTCAGTTATTGACATGGTGTAATTTACTACCCTCGATAACTGACGTGGTGTAATTTACTACGCTCGGTAACTAACGTGGAGTAATTTGCTACGCTCCATAACTGACGTAATGTACTACGCTCAATAAACGCTCAATAAAAGAAAACAATAACGCAGTCCGAAAAGGAACTTGCCCAAATAAAGACGGGTAACTGACATCCTGACCTGTAACCTCGATGTCATTTCCAGGCAACAGCACTTCACTGACCAACATTCGTCAGCATCTGTCAGGGGGCAAAACAGCCCAGCATCTTGAAGCACTTTGTGTTCGGGTGGGGCTCTGAAGTGCTCTGACGTCATCGGTCCTGAGACGTCACTACAGGGGTTACACAAAGATAGGGACCATTGCATCAAAGCAGACCTGATTTCACAAAAAGTTGGGCTTAAAAAAAATCTAGATACAAATTTAAGTTATATAGGCTGCATAATCTCTAATCTGCCACTGGCTTCTCAGTCGTTGAATGCACTATAACGTCTCTTTCCCGCACACGTGCACAATAAACAGCTTGATAAATTGTATGCGTTTGAAAAGTCCAATAATTTACAATTGTTCAGCCTGGGATTTTTTGTTTTGTTTTGTTGATATAAATATATATATATATATATATAGAGAGAGAGAGAGAGAGAGAGAGAGAGAGAGATACATATATGGAGAAAGAGAGAGAATGACAATAACAATGACAATGACAGCGACAAATATTTTAATTGTGAAGGGCATCGACACACACACACACACACACAACGTAGATGGGTGTTCACAGACACGTCTTTACAAGGTATCCAAGAGTTCTTCACGGTGTTTCAAGGCATAGTAGATGTACATGGTCAGCTTTCTGTTATGTTCGATGTTTTCCACTGATAATATATTACCTACATCAGGTTGTGCTATATTGTGTAACGGTTTTTCGAGATATTTTACTCTTACACTCTGATATACCGCACATGCAAACAGAAAGTGGTATTCGTTCTCCTGTATTTCAGGACAAAAGGGGCAATCGTGACTGACAGTTTGGTATCGCATATTGATTGCAAGTTCATTTATTCTAAACCGAAATCTAATCAAACAGTCTCTAAACTTTTTTTTCATATTGTGATGCCGTTTATGTATGTATCATACTGATGAACAGTTTTGAAAAGTCGATACATTGAAAAACGTTCGCTGGTCTGCACTTTCAAAAGCCATTCTTGTCTAAAATTTTCAATAAGAGAGAGAGAGTGAGAGAGAGAGAGAGAGAGAGGATAACTGTGGTTTTTCGTCGTATAAAATAGAAGTGCACGTACATGCGAGAATGTTTCTGATGAAGTGCTCATAACACTGGCTGTATACAACTGTTTGCTGGAAATTCAGCATCGTTAATTTCACCATGCCTCAAAGAAGAAAACTGCAAGTTTCCCAAACAGTCCTTAACTTCTGGTGACCACTGTAAGTGATGGTCTTCCACGGCATTTTTTGGGCCAACATCTGCGCATTTTGATCACACTGCTCAGGGAGAGAACTGGTGCACTTTGAACTTTTGGAGCTGACGATCTAACCAACATGGAAACGCGTGCGTGCAAACACTGAAAGCTCAGCTTCTAAATGAAGTAGTAGTAGTAGTAGAAGTAGTAGTAGTCGCAACAGTAACTGTTGTTGTTGTTGTAATTTATGTAAACAATAAATAAATAAATAACGCCAATAATGATGAACCACATGCGGCATTAATGTCGTACCTGTGTGTGTGTGTGTGTGTGTGTGTATGTGGGAGGGTGAAGGGGGTGGGTAGGGAACAGGACA
The DNA here is from genome assembly GCA_011634625.1 of Babylonia areolata. NCBI lineage: Eukaryota > Metazoa > Mollusca > Gastropoda > Neogastropoda > Buccinidae > Babylonia > Babylonia areolata. The sequence continues at coordinate 13,691 of JAAQRG010029774.1, forward strand.
GGTGAGGGCCGGGTGAGGTGGGGTGGGAGAGGGAGGGGGTGTCTGTCAGTGTCGTTCACACGTGTCACATCCCGCGTGTGTCAGTCATATGCTGCTAAAGACTGACGTGGGTCCACACACACAGGTCCACACGCAGCTGACGACAGATGCGTAAAAACAGTCAACACTTTGCACCTAATTGGCGGATGCGACAGTGTATTTAACCTGCGTAGTTCTTGTTGTTTTCGCAGTCAGCTTTGTTCCAAGATTTTTGTTGTTGTTTGGTTTCGTTTTTTGTTTATTCGTTTCAGTTTTGCAATGCTACTTGTATTTTTATATTGACCTCGGTACATAAAATAAAAAGGAGTTTAAAATGCACTTATTTCGTTATATTGGCAATGATTTGAAATGCGTTGACTGTCTTACAGATCCGTAGTGGAGATTTTTATCAAGAATCGGATTCTGACACAAGATGTGTGTCCGGTTAATTCGGATATCCTATGTCGGAGGCCCGCGTCATCCATTTGTGGAAATGCGATTGTACGTTTTCCCACCGTACACGTTCGGTTCAATTCCGTTGCGGTTTTCAGACACTGAGAAAGAAACACCATCAGAATGACCTAGAAATAAAATTGTGATGAGCGGAAACCACAACACATAGTTGTGTCCATTGCTGTTAATGTGAAAACGGCGAAGTTAATTCTGATATCATCGAAAATAAATTTTAACAATTGATAAACGACATGATTTTCGGCAGTCTTTGTCGTATGCCATTTTTTCCAGCAGGCCTTTGTCTGTGAAAGTAGCAAGCATTTTGTTGAGAAGAGTTCAAGCTATAAGTCAGTATTGGTAGTGAGGGGTTCCAACTTGAATGGACACGTTTATATACTTTGCTTGGACGTTTAAAACTACTGATTAACATCGCTGACGTGGGCTGTCCACTGTTCACTGATAATAAATGCAATGGTTTCGGCAACATCCACATTTCCCCCTCATGACGGAACGAGTACTGTTCACAAGGCGTGGACTTGCACCAGTTAATCAATGGAGTGGAGGGGAAGAAAGGTGGATATTGCCATGGTTTCTGCAACAAATCGCATTTCCGACTGTGAGCAATGGGCCAGCCAACCTGTTTCTGTTTTGGTTCGACTGGAATAGCGAACACTGGGCACCCCCCATTTGTTGTGAATGGGGAATCAAGCAATTTATACACCTTAACTCTTAAAAAAACGAAACAAAAAAACAACAAAAAACAAAAAACAACAACAACAAAACAACCGATGATAATATCAAGTAGGAACAGAAAGCCGACGGTTCTCTACTTATTTCCCTGAGAAAATACTTTCATCCACTTTATTTGAGTTTATTTGAGTTCCAACGTTTTGGTCCGAAACAGACTTAACCCCTCCCCACCCCCTCACCCTCCCTGTACACACACACACACACAAACTTCAAGGTCCTTGCAAGCAGTGTTCGCCTCCACTGAGAAAAAAACAACAAACAGCTTGATCAGTATCAAGAAAACGTTGCAACAGTCGACTACACAGCACAGGACCAAACATGGTGGCCATACCAGTGACTCATCTGAACCGGATCCTAACCAGTCACGGAAATCACGTTGGGGTCAACATGTTTTGCTACGCGTCCACCTCCACCCCCACCAACCCACCCTACCCCCTTCACCAATGACTTGACGATCCCCCCTCCCCTCCCCCCCTCCTCTCCTTCGCATAGAACCGAACACAACGAATCGTGTAGTACAGAAATCTTCTTCAGCCCGCGTTCATCAGTGAGCCAGAAAACTGTCAGCGGGTTATCCAACTTGTTGCATCATCGCCAAGCCCCGGCCTTTGCCGCCATGTTGGTGACCGGGAGTCAAGGTCATAGGGTTGTTTTGACAGAAAGAGCGCTGTGGCGAGGGATGACCTTGGTCCGATAAGTATGGTGTGTGTGTCGTGCGGCATGTTTTCGACGTGAAGTGTACACGTGTGTGCTATGGTGTGCCCATGGACTCAGTCACAAGTATCCATTTCTCATCAGCGACGACACGTCCGGAAGTTGTTGTTTCAGTATAAGTATCAGTTGCTCAAGGAGGCGTCATTGCGTTCGGTTAATCCATATACGCTACACCACATCTGCCAAGCAGATGCCTGAGAAAAAAAAGATTAAAATTTTTTTTTTTAAAGAGATAAATACATAAACATACTAATAATATTTATAAGGCGCAAAATCTTAGTGAAGTCAACTCTAAGCGCACAAAAAAGACAGCAATGATGATAAATAAAGCAAATAAATGTAAAACATGCAGACACACATTCACACATACACACACACACACACACACACACACATGCATAACATATGCAAGAAACATGCAGTTTCACAGATATAAAAGCACAATCAAATACACATAAACGTAGCCTACATGAGCCCCCCACTTCCCCCACCCCCACACACACATTACCCTGCACCTCATCCCCCTGCTCCACCACACACTCATTTCTGGGCTACGTATTGCAGCTTCCACGGCACACACACACACACACGCGTTGTTTACTGACGTGAAGGGCCGCCCGCCGAACTAACAGGCAAAAGTGTTCTTTTCCAGGAACCAGGCGGGAGGGGGAAGAGTGGGGGGGGGGGGGGGTTAATGTTGGCAGAAATGGGATGAGAACTAGTAGCAGATTGATTTCCTCACGGCCCCTCCCTTCCCCACCCTTCCCCCCCTCCCAGCCCCACCAAGGCGTCACCTCCAATCGCCCTTTTCAACTGTGGCTGACTGGGTGAAGGGTCGGCTCAAGTTGACGTGGAGGGGCAGCAGTGTAATAGGTACTGAATGCACTTCAGTGCCACAGGCTGCACACCTCCACATTGACAGCATACAGATGTGTGGGGATATAGCTGGTTTGGACGAGTTACGGGGTTTTTGTTGTTTGTTCTCTGTGTCTCTGTCTACGTCTCTCTGTCTCTGTCTCTGTCTCTCTCTCTCTCTCTGTCTGTCTGTCAGTCTGTCTCTCTCTCTCTCTGTGTTTGTTAAGAGACTTGGTTTGATAAAGAAATCGAACTGTATATGTTATCTCGGAAGAAGACAGGTGGTTTTATGGCCAGACTAAGCTGACAATTGTTGATATGTATAAGCATTTACAAACGATTATTTCCTCAAGTCTTTTCTTCGTACATCATCATCATCTCATCATCTATCCCTTGACCCGTGGGTGGGTCGTTGGGGCACCATGGATGACTGCCTGGTCAGCTCGCGCCACCTGCCTCGGTCCTCAGCGGCCCTTTGAGTTGTGGCAAATGGCAGGCCCGTCCACTCTTTGATGTTGTCCTCCCACCGCTTTCTCTGTCTGCCTCTCTTCCTCCTTCCTTGTACGGTACCCTGCAGGATGGTCTTGGCTAGGCCGTCTGATCGTGTGATATGTCCATACCAGCGGAGCTTGCGTTCCTTCACTGTGGTTAGCAGGTCTTTGAATGGGCCAATGGCGTTTTGGACTCTTCTTTTCACTTCCTCATTTGTGATGTGGTCTTTGTATGTAATGTTCAGGATCTTGCGGAAGCATCTCATTTCCAGGGTCTGGATTCTTCTCTGGAGTTCTGCAGTGAGGGTCCAGGATTCGCAAGCATATAGAAATATTGAGAAGATGATGGAGCGCATTAGTCTGATTTTGGACGAGAGGGAGATCTTTTTGTCCTTCCATATAGTCTTCAATCGACTCAGTGCGGCAGTAGTCTGCGCGATTCTGGACAGGACCTCTGGTTTCGAACCCTCGTCTGACACAATGGCACCCAAGTATTTGAAGGAGGAGACTTCTTCCAGTTTTTCACCGTTTACGTGCAAGTTGGACGTTACGCCTTGGCTGTTGTTGGTCATAACCTTGGTCTTCTCAGCACTGATCTCCATGCCGTAGGCTGATGATGTCTTGTCAAGTTTGTGCACGAGTTCTTCAAGTTCTTTCTCTTCTCCTGCCAGGCCATCAATGTCATCGGCAAAGCGCAGGTTGGTGATGACTCTGCCTCCAATGCTGACAGTTCCCACATGATCTTCCAGGGCGTCAGTCATGATCCTTTCAAGAAAGAGGTTGAAGAGAGTGGGAGAGAGTAGACAGCCCTGTCTGACTCCGACCGTGGTTCTAAACCAGTTACCCGTGCTACCATTGAAGAGGACTGCACTTGTTGCTCTTTCGTATAGGTTCTGTATGGCTTGGATGATGTCTTCACTGATGTTGAATTTGTGCATGGTGGCCCATAAGGCAGCGTGCCATACCCTGTCGAACGCCTTCTTGAAGTCAATGAAGACGTGGTAGAGGTCTCTTTGGTGCTGGAGATATTTCTCGCACAGCAAGCGCAGGTTGAAGATTTGTTCTGTTGTGCTTCTCCCTGCTCTGAAGCCGGCCTGCTCTTCGGCGATGATCATTTCTGCTTGCGGCTTCAGTCGGTTGAGAAGGACCTTTAGCATGACCTTGCTGGGGTGGCTGATTAGGCTGATAGTGCGGTAGTTTTTGCACTGTTGTAGATTGCCCTTCTTGGGGATTGTGATGACCAATGATTGTGTCCAGGTGGTTGGCCACTCTCCCGTCTGCAGGATCTTATTACAGATGGTGGTGAGGGCATCAATCACCGCTTCGCCTCCAGCTTGAATCAGTTCGGCGGGAATGTTGTCGACGCCAGCTGACTTCCCTGCTTTCAGTGTCTTCACTGCTGCCTCTACTTCTTCCCGAAGAATTGGCTGGCTGTCGTTGTTGGTTGATGGGGGACAGTTCAGAACTGAAGTGTCACCTTTGGTGTCATGGTTGTACAACTCGGAGCAATATTCAGTCCATCGCTGTAGGATGTCTTTTTCTTCAATGAGGCATTTCCCTGATTTGTCCTGGATGGTGCTGACTCGTCCTTGCTTGGTTGTTGTCAAGTTTTTGACAGTTGCGTACGCTCTTTTTGAGTTGTTCTTTTGCAGGTTGTCTTCAATCTCTGAGCACTGTTGTTCTATCCAGTTTTCTTTTGCTTTTCTCATGCTGGATTTGACCTTGTTGTTGGCGGTCCTGTATTTGTTTGTTCCTTCAGGGGTGCCTTTCTTGTTCTTCAGTGCTCTTCGTTTATCGCATAGTTCGAGGATGTCAGGGGTGACCCAGGGCTTCTTCACTGGTCGTTTTGTGCCCAGAACTTCTTTGGCAGTCTCAGTCACTGCAGTGTTAAATGCAGTTGTTTCTCTGTCGATGTTCACCTCTTCGTCCTGCAAGGTGGTCAGTGCGGCGAATTTTCCTCCAATCATGGCTTTGAAAGATTCTGCAACCTCTGGGTCTTTCAGTTTCTCGAGGTCGAATCTCATTCATGTGGTACCTTGCTTTGCGATCTTCTTGAGGCGGAGTCGGAAGGTCATCATGACCAGGTTGTGGTCGCTGCCCACGTCTGCCCCTGGGAAACTTCTGGTCCTGGCGATGTTGATGCAGGACCGAAAGCGTTTCTTCACCAGGATGTAGTCGATCTGGTTGTTGTAGTCTCCGCCAGGGCTTTGCCAGGTCCATCTTCTGGATTTTTTGTGCGCTCCAAGTGTGTTTGCCAATATGAGGTCATTGTATCTGGCAAACTCCAACAATCTGAGACCTCTGTCGTTGGATGCCTCATTGCAGAAAGGACCGCAGTTGCCTTGCCAGTTTGGCTGTGCGTCTGCTCCAACCTTTGCGTTCCAGTCGCCCTGCACCACAAGTATGTCCTTCCGTGGTGCTTGGTTCACGATGTCTTGTAGTTGGTCGTAGAATGCCTCAACCTCGCTGTCCTCGTAGTCAGAGGTAGGTGCGTACGCCTGTATGATCGTGTTGTTGAATGGTGAGGCTTTGAGCCGAATGGTGATGATGCGGCTTGAAACTGGGCGACATCCCAAGATGCAGTTTGTGATGTTCTTGAGGACGAGGAAGCCTACCCCATGCTCGTGGCGGTCTTCTTTGCCACTGTAGTACAGTTTGTGGCCTTCTTCAGTTGTGAGATCTTTAATGTTCTTCAAGCGTACTTCACAAAGCCCTATGATGTTCCAGTTGTATCGTTCCATCTCGTATGTCAGTTCTTTGATTTTTCCTGCTGCACGGAGAGTTCTGACGTTCCATGTGCCAATCACGATGTTGTCTCTGCCTCTGATTTTTGCTGAGGTGTTACCAGTAGCATATTTTTCGCCTCTGCCCAGGTGTGCAGCAGAAGACGCAGTCCTTGGTGACCCGGGCGGCGACCGATCCGGTATGGAATGAGTGGGGGTTGTCATCATCATGGTGTGTCTTGGGCTGAGTGGCCTGGCGGAGCCCATCCCTCTCCAGGTCGTTGGTCACAGCCGAGGTCACCCAATACCTGGGTGGTCGCCTTGACCCCGGACACTTAGTCGTTGAGCTTGCTGGAAGCCCTTCCGCCCTAGCCGTTGGCTGGCTGTGCAGCTCTTCCGCCCCCTAGTGGTGCAGTGTCAACACCACCCCCTCACGTGGTTTAGCCCGCCAGCTGAGGCGGTGTACCAGGGTGTGGCGCTTGGAGCCAACACGTGAGAGCTTTAGGAGATGGATGAGGACCAGTGATGCCCGTCTGCTCCCGAAGGAGCACAGCTGCCAGACATCAAAGGTACTACCTCTATCCAGAGCCCCCTACACCCTACACCCTCGTACACAGTTTGAGTAACATGGCAAGTCGAGCAAAGAAAGGAGTCACATCATGGGTATAAAAGACTGTTGAAGTCATTGGAAGAAAAAACTCACCTGCTATTGTTACAGTGTGCCAGCAGTGTCACCCCCCCCCCCACCACCACCACCACCTGCACTCTGTTCCCTTCCCTCCCCATCCCTTCGCCCCCCTCCCCCCTCCTTCTTATCTCCCTTCCCACTCCGTCCAAAGCCCAGTCTTTGAGGTTGCACCGACACCCGCGCCACCCTCCCTCCTCACCCCTACTCCCTAGTCGGCGCCTTTGGTCCGCGTCACCCGCCTCAGTCGTTGAAACACATGCGGCTATGTGATGTCTGCCGCGATCCCCGTGCTGAACGGAACGTCCCGTGTGGCGGCCTGTCTTTCAAGTCGTTCCCCATCTCCCCTTCCACGAACGCAGCCAACGTAGATGGTGGGACTTCGGAGCGTAAACTAGGGAAAATTATGCTAATGCGAACTTTGATCAAGCCGGCTAACATGCCGAGAGTTGTATTGTCCTGTCTCCCCAATCTCTTTGTGACGTAAACGGGTGAACTTGTCATCATAGAATGTGTATAGACAAATGGGTTGAATTGTCGCGAATCAGATCAGTCTGTTGGATTGGACGAATTGGGATCAAGCAGTGGATCTGTCAGTCATTCACATAGCGTCATTAGGACAAGCAAAGATTGGTTATTTCAGTTCAGCTAGTTGCGGGAGTGAGTGTTGTAGCTTGCATAGTATGTTGTGGGAAGGGATAAAACCAGTCAGCACAGCCAGTTCTGAGCTGTCTCCCAGAAGAACTGACTGACACAGGGTGACTGACTGATCAGTGATGTGAGGAGCAAGGAAATCCTTGTTGGGCTGTGAGTACATGACTTGTAATGGTTTTATGTTATGTTGATAACTTAGTTGTGTTGGGAAACTGTTTTGTCAGTGGACAGCCAGTTTAAGTTGATCTTGTGGCTTGTGGAAAGAAAAGGGGTTAATGTGTGAAAGCTACCCACAGAGAGAAGTACTGGCCTAAATCTTTTGAGTCCCCCCCCCCCCCTTCTATTTGGTTACAGATATCTTGTTCTGTATTTTTGAGGTATTACTTACTTGTTTTGTATAGTAGGTGGTGTTGGTTCAGTGTGAACTGAACAGATCTATAGGCTAACACATTGTCAGAGTGTGTTGAGGGTTTTTCATGTGTGTGTGCACATGGGGGTAACAGCAACTGAGCAAGTGTTGTGGAACACATGTTTGATTTGTTGGTAGTTGTGGTAACATGTGTAGGAGTTGTGCTGTGTGTCAGTGGTTTACAGTGTTCAGACAAAGTGGGAAGGAACATTGTAATGTGATTAGTGAGTTGGCAAACTATGAGAGCATTGAGGGTCAGTGCTATATGGTTGCATATTGCTGTTTACCAGAGGTATGTTGGAAGTAATGATTTCCACACATGTACTTGTGTCAGTGGGACACTTTGTGAAGGCAAAGAGGAGATTTGTTTGGTCATGGTAACACACAGTTTAGCTGAATGATAGGTAACATGAGTTGGAACACAGGGTTGTATTGGTCAGTGATATGTTTTGTACACAGTATGTCACTGCTGGTGGCAGGTAAGCTTGATGAAGCTTGTATTTCCTCACATAGATCTATGTGTGAGAGGAGTGCATACTGGTGGACATGTGGTGAAAGGTGCTGAGAGGGTATAGGCTTTTCATATCAGTGATGTCAGGATATTTGAGATTTTATCTGACCTGGGTTTTGGTTGTGTGTTTGTGTTCCAGGTGTGCTGCTTATAGGTGCTGCTTTAGGTGTAGGGTGAACGTTTTACTGTGTGCCGCTTGTAGGAAGTACTTGAAGTAGGCAGTGTGTGCTGCCTTTGTGTGTGGTGCTTTTGCTAAGTAGGGTGAACTGCTTAGTGTGTGTGTTGTATTGTAAAGTAAACACTCTATAAAAACCACTCCATGTGGCCCTGCTATTAGTGTGAGGAGAGAGAGTGAGTGCAAAGTGAGTGTCATTGTGTGCATCATTACTTGATCCTATATCACCCTGTCTGTTCCCCTCTCTCTTCTATTAGAATCGAACCAACCACACCTTTTTCCTCTGTTCTCCCTCTCTCTCTTCTGTTAGAATTGAACCACAACTATCCCCCACACCTTTTTACACTATATTTTTAAAACTCTCTGACGTTC
>JAAQRG010029784.1:0-23888 GCA_011634625.1 Babylonia areolata
CGGATGAATAGATTAAGATGACAAATTCATAGAAATATTTATGAATGATTTTTACAACTAAACTGAATATTAGTTATGCTCAGTCAATTGTCTGTAGTCATGCAAAGAAAGAAGTCAGAGAAATACCGAGGTCGCTGAGAAAATTAAACACAACTGATTTAAACCTGTTTTGGAAACTATTCGACACACAAATTGAACCAGTTCTGACTGACAAAGCAAACATATCAGCGTCTCTCTCCCTCTCCATCTCTCTCTCTCTTCCTTTTCACCTCAACCCCATCCCCACTCTTCCCCCGTACCCCTCACCCTGTTATACATCACCTTCCACCCACCAACAACCACTCCACCTGGCTCCATCCACCCCCATCCCCTCACCCTGTTATACATCACCTTCCACCCACCAACAACCACTCCACCTGGCTCCATCCTACCCCCATCCCCCGCCAACCCAGGCCCCTCACCTTGTCCAGTCCGTCTGTCTTCCTTTCTTTGTTTTGCTTTGCACGACCCATTCGCTGACACCAGCCACTCCCATCCCCACCACCCTTACTAATCCCCCTCTCCCCTCCTCACTCCACTCGATTCGGCCTCTCACCCCCCACCCTACACCCCCTCCTCCTCCACCACCCCCACACCACAGCTCCCGACGGAGCCTCACCGCAATTCCGACGGATTTGAGGTGTAATACAGTGATTTCAGCTTTAAAAAAAAAAGAAAAAAGACCTAGGTGTGTGTGGTGATCTATTCGGGCTGTGTGTGAAGGATCACCCGATTCTATTCAGTGGTGTGCCAGTTTTTTCCGATTTAAAAGGAAAAAAAAGAAGAAGCAAATATCTAAGTTAAATTCTTTTGCCACACTCCACGCTGTGCTACGTGTGACGCTCCAGTGCTCTCAGTAACTAGGACAACAGACAGTGCGGATCAGCCTCCACTAGAGACTTCCTGAGAGAGTTGAGTTCAACATGTAGTTTGCCTGTCTGAACCTCGGCAGACAGGCAGTTCACAATGGGTTAGTGTGTGTTTGTGCGAGTGTGCTTAGAAATGCCAAAGGCTCAGTTAAACCTCCCCCATCCCATGTGTATATAGCACCACTTCACCAAAGGACAATGGAACTGGGTGAGGACCAAATGCCCTGAAGAGGCCACCTCCTCCAGTGAATCTCAACAAGTTGAAATGACCACCACGTCAGACTTTATCCAGAGGACTTATATTTGCTCACTGGCTGAAATTTTGGCATGGTCAGACCTCTTAGTGCACAGATTCCAGTGCTTAGGGAACACAGACAAAAACATCATAATCACTGAAAAATACTTTGATCAGAACGACAAACTGCTAGATAACCCTGAGAAACCCACTGCAGAAGATACAACGTGGCCATTCCAGTCTCTTCCAGAAAACATTAAAAAATTAACCCTACGTGCCTTTTTCAACAAACAAAAGGACATCACAATCACACTGTACCTGAAGAACAAGACAAACAGTGGAACGATACTGGTGCAGGGCAGAGGATGTCCGGAGTGGGCAGATAAAGAATTCCCGATCTTAGAGACAATAGTGAAAGACATGGTGGCATCGTCCGAAGGTAAGTGGCGTGAATCATTATTATCGGTGCCAATGCACTTGTGTGATGATGCCCCCACAGCGGAGCCACCACACGCGGAAGACACACCCAGTGACAGCACAGCCGTCAAACTGCCCCACAAAGGTAGTCCCACTAACAAGAGAAGGAGGCAGCGTTGCCAATTCACAGTGTCTTCCCCAGTTAGTGGCCGAACCCGCACTCGTACCACACCAACTGCCTGTGTCACTCCATCAGTGTTAAACAGACTGACGCAACTGCAGCTAGAACTTCAGGAACTTTCAGACACCCAAACCAACTTCCAGAGCCAGGTCTTATGCATCAGCGAAGACATAAAAACATCTACAAAAAACGAACTTCAACCAATTATAAAAGACAAACATGAAGAATTGAAACAACACATAGAATCTTTAGAAACACGTTTAGCTAATGTTGAAAAACAAAATGTACAATTAATGAAGGAAAACCAGTCACTCAAAACACAAATGGGGACAATGCAAGAAACCATCAAAAAGATGAAACCAAAACCAACCACTAACACAGACACCCAGACACTCCCCATTGAAGCCACAGCTCAACAGGTCAAACCACACTCAAAGCCCTCTCAGACAATGCAGACAAACACTGAAAATGAATTTGTGAAGGAAAACACACAATCCACTACCCACATCACACCTACAACCCCCACAGATGCACACCAACCACCCACAGAAACCAGCCAGACAAACCCAGCCCCAATTCCAGCCCACATTCAAGACACTTCCCTTAATTACAGCATCACTACAGCTAACAGTTTCTCAGTGTTGAGGGAAGACACACTATCTGAGGACGCATCCACCAACCACAACACAAATACCCAAGTAGACCCAAAATCAAAACACACAACTCCCAGCCCAGCCACCACCACCAAACGCTCTACCAGGGAAATTCTATGTAACACACAGATAAACAAAAATGCATTTGCTATACTGATTGGGGACTCCAGTATACGGGCTACTGATGCACAGAGACTGTCCCAAAAAGGCTATTCGTGTCAAAAAGTGCATGTGCCAGGTATGACTGTTGGTGACATGCACGAGTGGTTAAGCAATCTACCAGCCCATCCCTCCATCCACTTGGTCACTGTGCATGTTGGAGTCAACAGCTGCCCCAACGGCCAGGTCACAGAGAGGGAGTGGTCAGACGTGATCACTCTTTGCCAACAAGTGTTCCCCCGAGCGCTGGTTCGATTCAGTTCCATTATCCCGGCTCGGGGTCGACATAACTTCAACAACACCATCCTCCCCTCCAACAGGCACTTGGCAGCAGCCTGTGAGAAACTTGGTGCTGCGTCCATCAACAACCACAGCACCTTCACAGCCAGGTCCGGAGCCCCTCGACTGGACCTGTACAAAGGCATCAACCAGCCCAGCCCCAAAGGGACAGCTAAACTAGCTGTCAACTTGAGTGTTGACAACGAGCGGTCATCTGGAACGTCTGCTTCTTGGTCGCCAGACAGTGACCGTCCAGACATCCCCCATCGTGATGTGCGTCCACGCACATGGCAACCTCGCCGTCGGCAGGGGCCGCAAAGGAGACCTGCCTTCCCCAATCCCCCGCCACCCACTTACCACCAACCACCCCCACCATCCATGTACCACTACCCCCCTTTGGTCCCTAATCCCAAATCTCCCATCCTCCCTCCTCCTCCCTCTGTCCACCCCCATTATCCACCACGAGGAGCACCTCACTGTCAAGAGACGGGAACGCCACAGGCCGGGACGTTCCTATCACCCAGGCAACGCCAGTGTTCCTCCACCGCCGCCTTCCTCCTCCAGCCCCCCGCCTGGCCCGGCGGGCATGATGCAGGGTGTGCTTCTGCTGGTTCACTCCACCCCCTGGCTGTGCACTACCTCAACATGGCGGCCCAGCTGTGTGCACAGCAAACCGCATCGTATTAGATGTTTTAGATGATAAAATTGTATTAGTGTGCGTGTGTGTGCAGGTGGATATGTGTGTGCAAGGAAGAGTGCGAATATGACCGCGCATGATCGAGTGTAAGCGAGCGTGAATATTGCGCGGATGAGTGAATTTGTGTGTATGACCCTCGCCTCTGAACTCTGCCTTCAAGTGCCGAGCTTTTTGGAACATACACAATCTTGATTGACTGAAATCTGACCTTTTTATTTTTATTTATTTTTTTTTCTTTCTACAAAGTGGTGCGACCGTTTTTCCCTTGGGAGTGTTTTGATTCTTTATACTCCTTTTTCTCTTACTATCTCCCTCACACTTTCTTCGTTCTCTCTCTCTCTCTCTCTCTCTCTCTCTCTCTCTCTCTAAATCTATGCTCCGATTGCAAGTGCCGCTGAACCTGTGCCGGACACTATCAAACAATGTTCTATCAGTTGTGGACACATGTGAAAAACGACCGAACACTGCCAACACCAGTCAAACCTGGCGCTGTGAGACAACTGACGTTCGATTGTGGTTTTTCATTTTCTTTTATCCCGTAGTTTTCCATTGCGTATTTTAAATTCTGATTTTTTTTTCTGGTGTTGATTGTTATATTGAATGTCTTGTATTGATTAGTTTAATTACTGATTGTATTCTGATATATATACTGATTGTGTTTTGTTTGTACCTTTGTGGGTTTTCCCCCCGTTGGCAACTAATTTCATTTATTTTTCATTGTTCACCAAAGAAAACAAATATGAACACCAACCAAAATGTATGGCCATCTAAAGACGGTCTTCGAATCACACATTTAAATATAAATCACGCAGTTCACAAAACTACAGAAATAACCTCCCTATTAAGTAACCATGGAAAACCTTTTCATATACTTGGTCTCTCTGAATCAAGACTCTCGGAACATATCAGTGATGCTGAGATGTACATCCCAGGCTATAACGTCATCCGTAATGACCCTACAAAAGCCAGGGAGACTGGTCTCCTCCTCTATGTCAGCGAATCCCTCACATTTAAGCGTCTACCATATCTTGAACAGCACGATGTTGAATCAATGTAGATAGAAGTCAAATTGAAAAACACCCCTTCCATTTTAATCGCTTTCTGTTATAGAAATCCGGCAGAACGGGTAAACTGGCTGGATAAATTCACCGCAATGATGGACGCGGCGACGCTAGAATCAAATCCAATCTTACTTGGAGATTTCAACACAGATCTTACCAAAGCCAATACACAGTGGAATGCGACAATAAGTCTGTTGATCTGCATCAACTAATCAATACACCCACCAGAGTTACGCACAATTCACAGACGCTCATAGATCATATATACACTTCCAATAAGAACAATATATTAGAAGCTTGCGTACCGGTATTCAACTGTAGTGATCACTACCCAGTTTGTGTCACTTGGGGAAAAAAAGGAGTAAAAATTCCCAAATCAGGCCATAAGACAATAGCATATCGTTGCTACTCCAAATTTAATGAACAGCTCTTTATGAATGAGGTGAGTAGCTCCCAGCTTTCATCGGTATATGATATAACAGACCCGGATCTAGCAACAGAACACTGGATCGAAATATTTACAGAGTTATATAGTAAACACGTCCCACTCAAAACTATAAGAGTTAAACACACCCCTAAACCAGCTTGGTGTTCCAAAGAGTTGAAAGAGGCAGGCTACATTAGAGACTATCTAAAAGAGCAGGGCTACCACGAAGAATCGAACAAATTGAGAAATGCAATAAACTCGCAAAAGCGCAGAGAAAAGAGGAAATATTACCGAGATTTATTATCCTCGAAAGAAAACCCAAAATCAGTGTGGCAAGCTATAAACCAACTCACCAACAAGCAATCTTCGTCAAAATCAACCGTGATCAAAGACGTTTCTGTGAATCAACTAAATACACACTTTTCCACTATAGCTAGAAAAATTATTACCACAGATTGCACAGAACTGAATGACCTTGAAAAATTAAAATTGTATTGTCGTAATAAAAACACTTCAATAAAATTGAATATTCCACCCATAACAGTATTTGAAGTCTACAACTACCTTATCCAACTAAAACAGACAGGAACCCGCGGACTGGATGGCATCGACAGCAGAATTCTTAAACTAGCCGCTCCAGTTATCACTGACACATTAACGTACATTTTTAATCTGTGTATTGACGAAAACTACTTTCCGATCGCATTTAAGAAAGCGAAAGTTATTCCTATTTACAAATCAGGGGACACCACCGATCCTTCAAACTACAGGCCAATTTCCATTATTTCTATTCTTTCAAAACCACTGGAAAAGCACATAAACAAGCATATTTCACATCACTTTTATGTCAGTGAACTTTTACATCCAGCTCAGTCTGGTTTCAGACGAAAGCATTCATGCCACACAGCATTGGTCAACATTGTAGGTGACTGGCTTACCAATGTTAATAACAATAGATATTGTGGTGTTTTATTCGTCGATTTTAAAAAAGCATTTGATGTGATAGACCACAAACTCTTACTTAGAAAACTTGAGCTGTATGGTCTGTCAACCAATTGTCTTAGTTTGCTTGAATCCTATATGACAAACAGACAGCAATGCGTGACAATGAGTACATCAATCTCAGCGCCAACAACACTTGATTATGGCATTCCTCAGGGGTCTATTCTAGGCCCTTTACTGTTCTCAATATACATAAACGACATACCGCTCCATATGAAATCCGTCTGTGAATTGTTTGCGGATGATACAACAATCCACACTTCTCATACTGACATTGTCGCTCTTGCAAAAGACTTACAAGAAAGTACTAATGACCTCGTTAGATGGACCGAACAAAACCACATGTCTCTTCACCCTCAAAAAACAAAATGCATGTTAATCACAACCAGACAAAGGAGGCAAAACACTATACATAATCTTCTTTCCATCCAAATTAAAGGCGAACCTATTGAACAGGTCAGTGATCATAAAGTTCTGGGGATCATAATTGACAACAATCTCACTTGGAATCCTCACATAAATTTCCTTTGCAAAAAGACAGCCCAGAAAACCCATCAACTATCCAAAATCAAACATTTCCTTGACCTTCATTCACGGAAATTATTTTTTCAAGCGCATATTCAGTCTACAATAGATTATGCATCAACACTATGGGACTCTGCAAGTGCAAATACCATGAAGCCATTACAGAATCTTCATAAACGGGGGCTCAAGCTGGTACTCCTTAAAAAGACTACACTTTTAGACTCAGACTATAAACAAGCGAATATTCACCCACTAATCCGTAGATTAAAATACAATAAAGGAATCATGATGCAAAAGATTATGACAGGTAATGCACCACCAACATTAACAGACAAATTTTCTGTAAATTCATCAAGGAATCCCCCCAAAGTCCATATCCCAATTCCAAGAATTGACTTGTTCAAATCCAGTCTGGTTTACTCAGGCGCCACCCTATGGAACTCACTCCCAGAAACAATTAAACAACACCATTGCCCAACCACCTTCAAAAAACATTGCCTTTCCCACCTTATGCCATAATGTGTAATGTAAATCGTTCATTTTATTGATACTGTTTGTCAGATGTGTATGGTTGACAGAACCTTCCTCACCCTCTATCCCCCATTCTGATGTGTAATGCGGTGTGTGTTGTGTGTGTTTGTTTCTTTGATTTTGTTCTTTTTTTGTTCTTTTTTTTTTTTACCTATGCATTTTACTAACACCATGCTAGTGCCTGTATGTCATGTGTGTGTGTGTGTGTGTGTGTGTGTGTGTGTGTGTGTGTGTGTGTGTGTGTGTGTGTGTGCGTGTGTGTGTGTGTATGTGTGCGTGTGTGTGTGTGTGGTTGTTGTTTTTGTTTTGATTTATGCATATATATTTTTTTTCCCTCTGTTGTGTATCTTTACTAACACCATGCTTTCATTTTATTAAATATTGTGTAGTGTAGACCCTATTCAGGGCGGGGACTGGATGTAAAAAAGCACACCAGTGCTTATCTATTATCCTCGAAATAAAGAATTTGTCTTGTCTTGTCTTGTCTTGTCTTGTCCCCACCCCACACAGGTCCGCCTTTGCAGACACTTTTTTTCCCTTCATCTTCAGTGTTCCGTTCTTGCTGGGGATTATGTTAACCGGAGTTGACAGTTTCTTCCCTTTGTTCGTTGCGGTGGCAAATCGTTCTCGTTCGACTGGTGAACAGGCAACCAGTGAGACATCGGGGAACCACCACTGCGGCACATGCGTGAACATGCTGACTGTATCGTACGTTGCTCACCATTCTTGGTGTCATGGGCTGCAGTGTAAAAAGTATCAAAATAAGAACTGATGACTGGGGCATGAAAATTCCACCACACTTCCAGTGAGGTTTCTTTATCTGTTCATTCATTTATTAATTTATTTGTTTATTCGTTTATTTACTTGTCTATTTATTTGGTAATGGTTCCTTTCATGAAAATTACGCATCACTCCAGCATGAACATTAATCAGTTTGATCTCAGAAAGACATAAACAAAAACAACAAAAAATTATGTCGCTTATTATGCTTGTGATTGCAGCTGAAGCATCAACTGCATGCAGCTCACATCACATTAACAAATTTAGTTGATCAATGGCTCACCAACATAAATAACAATGAAATTACTGGAGCTTTTTTTTTGTGTTGATTTTGCTAAGGCTTTTGACGTTATTATCATTCTCAGCTTTTAAGTAAATTAAAGATATATGGTTTATCTCTCAACACTTTAGAACTCATTTCATCCTTTCTTTCTGACAGAAAACAACTTGTATCAGCTAACAGATCCCAATCTGCATTTTTGTCCATTGATTACGGTGCACCCCAAGGTTCTGTTTTGGAACCAATTTTATTTTCTGCATATATAAACGATTTACTCTTATCTCTACAACCACCATGTGAATTGTTTGCTTATGATACCACTGTACATGTTAGTTAATCGAAACTTTAGGGGTTGGTGATAACACATCGAAGTCCAGCAATGTATACACGTGCGTGCATGTGTTTTTGTTGTTGTTGTTTTTTGTTGTTGTTTTTGCGTGTGCGTGTGTGTGTATGAAAATGATAAAAAAGAAACGAAAAAAAAAAAAAAAAAATGCAACGAGCAGTAACTGACACACTCAACTGATTTAATTTCCTTCTTTATTTTATGTATTACAAATCACATAACAAGAATTATCCGTGCTAAATCTTACAGCAGCAAAACGCTGTGTGTGTGTGTGTGCGTGCGCGTGTGTGTGAAAACAATCAATAAAAAGAATCGAAAACATGAACAACTTGATCTATGCAAACACGCATAACCCCACACCCAAAAACCATGTGCCTTAAATGAATCATAAATTGATTTATGTCTTTTTTCCGTGTTCATATGTTGCTAATCACATTACATTATATTGCTTATCAATGCTTAATCATACTGATTCAAATCTTTGTTGACTGGTCAGTCAAGTTCGCTTACTGTTATCATTAGTATTTCGTTCTAAAGATGTCATATTGTAATCTCATTTCTTAAACAAAATTTCACCACTTATAATTATCTAACATACACACGCGCACGCGCACGCGCGCGCGCGAATGCACGCACGCACACACACACTAACTCATATGCATGAACAGTTACTTTTCCCTCACCAGTGGCCGTCTTTTCTCCCTATCTTTGTTAAATAACACTCATGGCTAAAAGACGCTTAACTAAAGAAGAAGACAGCAACAGCAGCAGCAACAACAACCACACACACACACACATACACACACGCGCGCGCGCGTGCTTACGGGGGAGTATCGACACTGACGGGGGAACAGTTACTTTTCCCTCACCAGTGGCCGTCTTTTCTCCCTATCTTTGTTAAATAAGACTCATGGCTAAAAGACGCTAAACTAAAGAAGAAGACAGCAACAGCAGCAGCAGCAACAACAACAACAACCACACACACACACACACGCGCGCGCGCGTGCGTACGGGGGAGTATCGACACTGACGGGGGAGTATTGACACGGGGGAGTATTGACACGGGGAGTATCGACACGGGGAAGTAGTGACACGGAGAGCCGTATCGACACGGGGGAGTAGTGACACGGCCAGGGAGTATCGACACTGTTGTGCAGTGAATGTCGGTAAGTGTCGACAATGAAAATCGGCTTTGTGTCTTCTAAATGCCTGATCTATTCTCATCCAAACACTATAGTAGTGTGGTTTTAGTTTCCAACAGCAGTCACATATAGAATTGTAAACTATAGCATTATATGTGACGAGAAGACAAAATGACGTAAGCTTAGCGTCAGTTGAAATCTTTACACTGATGAACGATTAAACTAAAATCAAGTATGCTTCTAACTGATTAAAGTGTGTGTGTGTGTGAATGCACAACAAATGTCATATTGCAGCAAACGATACAAAGACTTGATTTAATAGATGTTTAGGAGCAGTTGTTTAAAAGGGGCTTTGCATTTACAATTCATGGACGTGATCACCACCAGAGGTGTCGAGAAACTCCTGGCCAACCTGAACCCCACCAAAGCAGCTAACCCAGATGGTATAACGCCCAGGGTACTATATGAGCTGGCCAAAGAAGTCGCACCCATCCTTACAGCCATCTGTAAGTCCTCACTACAGTCAGGAGAGGTACCAGCAGACTGGAAGGAAGTGCTGGTGACCTGTATTCAAAAAGGGAGAGTACTACAATGCGTCTAACTACAGACCCATCTCCCTTACCAGCATCTCCGCAAAAGTCTTTGAACACATCCTGGTCAGCGCCATCATGCAGCACCTAGAGGCGAACAACATACTGTCCAGTCAACAACATGGTTTCAGGAAACTCTGATCCTGTGAGACCCAGCTCCTCGCTTTTACCGAAGTTCAAGTCCCTGCAGCAATGGAAGACAGCACTGCAACTGATGTCATCATTATGGACTTCGCCAAAGCGTTCGTCTGGGTGAACTATAGTCTGCTGATTCACAAATTAGACCACTATGGGATCCGAGGGAACACCTTCGTGATCGGAAGCAAGTAGTGGTGGTGGATGGAGCACAATCCAACTATGTAAATGTGAAATCCGGCGTGCCCCAGGGATCCGTGCTCGGACCCAGCCTCTTCCTGGCATACATAAATGACTTCCCTGCCAGAATCTCCTCATTATCCAGACTATTTGCAGACGACGCTGCTGTGTACTGTCTTCTGACCAACACTGACGACCCGGCAAAGCTCCAAGAGGATCTCGGCAAACTTGAAGTCTGGGAGAAAGAATGAGACATGCATGGCGTTCCACCCGGACAAGTGCAGCCAGCTGCCCCTGACTAGAAGCAGGAAACCAATGAACGCCAACACCAAGTACACCCTCCATGGCCACACCCTTGAACGAGTGTCCTCCGTAAAGTACCTTGCGGTCACTCTACAGTCAAACCTGTCCTGGGGAGTCCATGTGGACAATCTTTGTGCAAGGGCCAACAGAATGCTGGGCTTCCTGAGAAGGAACTTGAAGGTGTGCTCATCCAAGACAAAGGAGCCTGCACCGGTGTACAAGGCCATAATCAGGCCCATTATGGAGTACGCTTGCACCGTTTGGGACCCGCACGCCGACAAGCTGACCAACAAGCTGGAGAAAACCCAGCAAAGAGCAGCCCACTTCGTCCTGAACCAGCACAGAAACACATCCAGTGTTGCCGATATGCTGGATCAACTCCAGTGGACCTCCCTTTACAACACCACTGCACCAGCCGACTTGCCATGCTGTACAAGATACAGAACAGCCTGGCATGCGTAAGGTGTGACAGCCTTAAACCCCTGACTGCAAACAACAGAAGAACATACCACACAAAACAGTACCAGCGGATCACATGCCGCACAGATTACAGAAGCTGCTGAGACCGTCCAGTAAAGACTAAACCCCTCTTCTTGGTTTTTTTTTTTGGGGGGGGGTTCCGGTGGTGTGGTGATTTGCGGGCCTGCAGCTTCGCTTAGATTGCTACAGGGCCTTGGGCCTGACTCGGGCCTGAGTGCAGCTTCGCATGCAGCTGCGCCGCGGCCTTAACCCTTCAGTAGGGCCAAAATTCTTTTCCCTCCTCTCTTCTCTTTCCCTCTCCACACTGTGCACCTCCCCACATGTCATTAATAGTCGGACTAACGGCTGATGGACATTGCAGGAAGAAGAAGAGGAAGAATTCGAACGGCGTCATGCATTCTGCGCAAATCGTTGAAGACCAGCAGGTCAGCTGCGAAAAAGGCGTCTGCTATACAGCTTCAGTTAGTTATGCATGAAGAAGTATCTGAAACCAGCTGAGTGCTTGGCTACATAAATACTTACAATTATTATTCGTATTATTATTACCGACGGGCGCAATAGCTGAGTGCTTAAAGCCGGCCGAGTTGGACTTTCAATCTAAGGGTCCCGCGTTCAAATCTCGGCAATGGCGTCTGGTGGCCCGGGTAAAGGGTGGAGAATTTTCCGATCTCCAAGGTCAACACACGTGCAGACCTGCTAGCACCTGAAGCCCTTCGTATGTATACGCACGCAGAAAATCACATACGCACGTTCAAGATCCTGTAATCAATGTCAATGTTTGGTGGGTTATCGAGACACTACGAAATACCCAGCATGCATCAACCATGACAGAATCATCGGCAAGTCGACGTTGGTCATGTAACGGAAAGAAGGAAAAAAAAGAGAAAAAATATTACTATGTGTTTTTTGTTTTGTTTGTTTGTGTGTGTGTGTGTGTGTGTGTGTGTGTGTATGGACCCCTCGAACCAAGGACGTACTGAACCATGAGCGTCAGTGACTGCCAATGCAGTTGACCTGACAAATATATAACAAATAGTACAAACAAAGTCAACAGAATGATTGGAATAATAAAAAGAGCATTTACATTTATAGATAAGGTTACTTTCTTATGATTATATAAAACATTAGTTAGACCTATCCTAGAATATGGAAACATTGACTGTCACAGTATGGTACCCATAGCAAATAAAGCAGTCACAAGCCAGAGAACGGGTTCAAAGAAGAGCAACAAAGCTGGTCTATAGCATAAAAGACTATTCATATCAAGAAAGATTAAAGTACTTACAACTACCATCACTTAAAGCAAGAAGAGTAAGAGGGGACTTGATACAGACGAACAAAATATTTAATGAGTCTGACGATGTAAACAAAGCTTACTTTTTTTTAACTCCAAAGGTAGACACTAAAAGAAACAGTACACACAAAATATTTAAACAGTAATCCAGAACAAATCTCAGTAAGTTTACATTTAGTAACAGAGTAACAAATTATTGGAACAAACAATATCAAACGTGCACCTAGTATAAATACTTTTAAGAACCTCAAAAATAAACACGAGTTATTGACAAAAACGAAATACGACTTTGATGTATAAGGTGACTGAGCTAGTCAACAACCTGACCAACAATAAAAAGGAGTAAATCTGAAGGGGCATAAAAAGCTAAAAATGGCTAAGCTGTATATAACAACGCCCCAAACCCTGATCCCGCTCTTGATCAACTTTTCGCATTTTTCGGAAGTGCATGCATTTGTGGAGCATGTCACAAGAGTAGTCTCCCTTGTATACATCCGGCGCGGAACTCAAAAACGGCCTGTTCACCTTTGTGGTTTGTCGGCAGAATATGTGGAACGTAAGTGAGGCGAACTTTTCACGTTTGTGTCATTGTGTTGTCTTGATGTTGCTGTTGACACTTTCGTCATAATCGGCCTGTTTCGGTTAAAGACAGCCAGTGAATGTTTTTGTGCTGTGGTATTAATTTTGTGTGATAAAATTGGTCTCGCCTTGTATGACTGGTGCGGAAAGGCCGTGTTTTAATTCTTGCAGTTTTTCTGTAGAACAGATTTGTTTTCTGTGGAATGTAAGGTATTCGAGTTTTTATTATTCTGTTTGCTTTTGTTGTCGGCAATATTCACATTATTCCACCCCCCACCCCCTCAAGACGGAATGATTAATTAATGTTTCCAACAAGACGTCATACCAGTCATATAGAGGAGAGGGGCTACATGTCGTGATCACGTGTCGTTGTGACCAAATGTCGTTGTGATCTTGTCCATTTGATCTCATGCTGTTGTGACCATGATTTTGAATATTTTGCCAGAGAGTGGCAATAACTGGAAATTCTTTCTAATCAGAATCATGACTTTTCCGGGATCAGTACTTTTGTTGTGTTTCCTATGAAGTATACTTTCAGTCTATATTATGTGCAGGAAGCTATTATTACAGTGATTGAAATTCCAACTCTGTACAAATTTTGGCGAGAGAGAGGGGGGAAGGAGGAGGGGGGGGGCGGGGGATTTGTGTATGAATATTTTACAAGAAAGGGTCAAAACAAGAACCAGGTAATTATAGACCAGTGAGCCTAACATGTATAGCATGTAAGATTTTAGAATCTTTTATTAGAGATGCAGTGATTTCACATATGAAAATAAATAACCTTCATGTAGAATGTCAGCATGGCTTTAGACAGAATAGATCATGCATAACGCAACTATTAGAAGTAATCGAAGATCTGACTAACATGACAGATAGTGGCAAATCTATCGACATAATTTATGTAGACTTCAAAAAAGCATTCGATTCTGTCCCACACGAAAGACTGTTATTAAGATTAGCCTCGTATGGTATTACTGGTAACTCCAACGAATTCAGAATAACGCTGCCACTCATTTGCAGAGCTAAATTTGACCATGTTTCTCCTCTCCTTCATTCTCTCCACTGGTTGCCCGTTTCTGATCGAATAGACTGTAAGTATAAGCTATCCACTCTGACTTTTTCTGCAGTCAACAGATCTGGCCCCAAGTATCTTTCTGAACTCCTCCATATCTATACCCCGTCTTCCCAGCTCCATTCTTCGTGTGATATTCAACTTCTCAGGATACCTCATGTCAGAAGTAAGACCTATGGGCACAGATTTTTTTTTTTTTTCAATCGCCAAAGACGTGGAACAAGCTCCCTGATAACCTCCGTCATTCTGATTCCCTCGCATCTTTTAAATCTCGTCTCTATAACTCACCTTCTCCCTCAGCAATAAGATCAATTGTGACAGGTCCACTGCCTTTGTGTTAGCAGTGCTTGACTATGTTTGTATACATATGTATGTGTACATAACTACATTCATGTATATGAATGTGTATAGGGTGTGCGTGTGTTTATGTAAGTTTGTGCCTGCCTATGTGTGTGAATGTATTAGGGTAGTTGTTATATACACATGTATGTTAGAATGTATTATGCAGTGTGTGTGTGTGTGTGTGTGTGTGTGTGGTCACATTTTGGTGTGTGTACGTAACATTGATGTAATGTTTTATGTTAACAGGAGCGTTTTTGTAATGCAGCTAGAGCAGATTTCTGGATAGTGTGCTATATAAGTATCCATTATTATTATTATTATTATTATTAACTTACTGAACTGGACAAGAAGCTTCTTAACAGGTAGAACACAATTAGTTAAGATAGGAGAAGAAAAGTCAGCTTGTGCCAACATAATCAGTGGTATTCCACAGGGCAGTATTCTTGGACCAGTACATTTCACAATATATATAAACGACCTCCTGATTGTGTACAAAGTATGTGTAAAAGTTTTGCAGATGACACTAAAGTTTATGGTGATGCACACAACAATCTCACATTACAAACTGATTTATATACACTACAATATACACTACAAGAATGGTCTGACAAATGGAATCTTTATTTTAATGTTTCATAGTGTAAAATAATAATAATAATAATAATAAATAATGGATACTTATATAGCACACTATCCAAAAATCTGCTCGAGGTGCTTTACAAAAACTCTTTTGTTAACATAAAACATTACATCAATGTTACATATACACCCAACAAAATGTGACTAAACACACACACACACACACACACACACACACACACACGCACACACACACACTGCATACATACATTTTAACATACATGTGCATCTAACAGCTACCCCAACACATACGCACACATAGGCAGGCACAAACTTGCATAAACACACGCACACACAATACACATTCATATACATGCATGTAGTTATATACACATACATATGTATACACACATAGTCAAGCACAAAGTAATGCAAATAAGGAAAAAAAAAATCCAAATAACAATTACTGTATGAAAATAGAAAACATGACACAGAACATTGAGAAATGCCATTGTGAGAAAGACCTAGGAATAATGTTTGACAATAAACTATCCTTTGAAACACATATTGATATTATAAATAAAGCCAATCAAATGATTGGTATAATAAAGAGAACATTCAATTACTTAGTTTCAGTTTCAGTTTCAGAAACTCAAGGAGGCGTCACTGCGTTCGGACGAATCCATATACGCTACACCACGTCTGCCAAGCAGATGCCTGACCAGCAGCGTAACCCAACGCGCTTAGTCAGGCCTTGAGAAAAAAAAAGGTGAATAAATAATAGATAAGCTTACATAAATAAAAAATAAAATAAAATAAAATAATTATAATATAAAAAAGGTAGTAGTAATAAAAATAAGAATAAAATAATAATAATAATTAATAAATAAAATTACTTAGATAAAGATAATTAGATAATTAGATATATTTCTCAATCTATGTAAAACATTAGTTAGATCGCATGTAGAATATGGTAATAAATATTGTGCGGCACCCATACCTTAAGACTAGAGACAATCTGTAGCAATAGAAAGGGTCCAAAGAAGAGCAACGAAATTATTAAATTAAAAGAATGCAAGAATATGAGTTATCAACAAAGACTTACATACTTAAATCTACACTCACTAAAAGGTAGACCTAGAAGAGTAAGAGGAGATCTGATTGAAACTGATAAGATATTAAATAACATAAATGATGTAAATGCAAGACATATCTTTAGAATGTTGGACTTTGATAGTACAAGGAACTCAGTAAAGAAAATTTGTTTAGAACACTTCAACACCAACATTAGAAAAACTTCATTGACTAACCGAATTGCACAAACATGGAATGCACTACCAACCAAAGTTAAACTTGCACAAAATACTAACATGTTAAAAAATCTCCTTGACACCAACACCATCTTAAAAGAAAAAAAATTGACTATGAAGAATAAAACAACCCCCCGCCCAACAACAACAAACAAAAGAAGAAAATAAATAAATAAAATGAAGAACTGAAGATGAAGATTCAATGGGGACATAAAAAGGCTGAGAGGTCAAGGCAGATGACTTGCCAGTCCCTGTACTACTGTTACAACTAGTACTACTACTACTACTACTGCTACTTTAAGTACCATATTAAAAATCACAGAGCAGATCTATGCATCCAGACCAATAAATCATAGAAAAAAGTACCACCGTCCACACAGACATAACTCAAAATTAAAAGGAAGAGAACTATCAATGCAGTATCAGGTCTGGCATTCTTTGGTAAAATACTGAAAATCATGGTCACAGCCACACATGGTCACGACAGGTGGTCACATCGACATGACTCCGAGGATAGGGGAGGGGAAGAAATGTGGATTGTAATGTTTTATTGTAGCCTTGTCTTCTTTGTTATGCATGGTGGTGGTGTTTTTATTCCATACAAAGCTTACAGTGCAGCATTTGTTTTTCACTTGGAGCTCCGTCTCTTGCACTGGGTGATACCCCTGAAACAGTGACTTGACATTTCCCTGACCACCTCATAATTCCTTTGTTCATGCTTGCACATGTGCATGTGCTTACAATAAGTATTGTTGCTATTTATACTGTAGTCTTTCTTTGGTTTCAAGCTTATAAGTCGATCACAACAGCATTAATATATATATATATATATATATATATATATATATATATATATATATATATATATATAATTTTTAGTGTTCGTGAGCTTAAACAAACCAAGACAATACGAGGCAACAAACATTTCTTCTCTTGTCAGTTCATTGTGATAGATACATTATACTATATAGATAGTTTGAATGATCATTACATTATTGGTATTAATTCCCACTTGCAATTTAGGCACAGAGACGATGGTTATATCCAAAGAAGATGATGACAGTCATCAGTTGTTGATCTGCAGACTTGTCACTATTTTCTGCAGCTATTGAGTATTGTATATAAATTCTGTATAATAATTATATGATAATATATGATTTAAAAACTTTTTTTTTTAGTATCATACTTTTCAGATGTTACAATCATAAGCATAGTCTACACCTTTGGTATGCATTCAGTGTTTTCTGATACATATACATATATATATATATCTTTTTTCTGTTATTTTTTCAGCATCACATCTCCAGCACCATATTTCTTGCTTGACCTTTGCCCTCCCTCAGCCTTGTCTGGTGACACAGTTCGTCATGTCATTCAGGTGTACAACCTGTGACTTGACGCTCAAGTCAAGCCGGCAGTATGAGCGACACATGACAGGCAGATCACATGTTAAGAAACTGAAGGAGATAGCTTCCAGTGGACAAGGTCTGTATGGTTTGAATTGGTAACACTGATAACAGTTTAACACCATTAAAAAGATAAGATAGAATAAACTTCATTTTCTCATGATATGGTCTGCAGCAGAGATCAGAAATGGTATTGAATGTTAAAATCTGCCATTAAAACATGTCCATAATCATAAGCAAGCACTAATCATGAATATGAACAGTTTGCTTAGTTCACTTGAAAATGTCCTTTTTTTTTTCAGCTGACAGATAGCTTTTAGATAGTTTTTACCCACTGTTACCTGAGAATGAAAAGTGAAAAAAATGATTTGGAATATTCAGTCTTCATATTCCAATCTCACCTTCACCACTTCAGACAGGTTCACACACTCACAGTCACAGAAACACATAAAGGCATACACTTAAGCATGGATAAAAATGCACACAAACACTCTCTCTCTCTCTCATACACAAACACACACACACACACACAGATATTTATGAATTCATAATATTTACAAACCATATCTGGTTTATCAGTTGTAAAAAAAAAAAGAAAAAGAACAAAAAAACAAAGCAAAAAAACCCAAAAAAACCAAACCCACAAAAAACCAAAAACCAACAAAAAACAAAAAAACAGATAAAAGAACAATAGCCGGCATCATAGTTACAGCAATGTGCACAGTAGCCAAGTGATTCAAGTTCTGGAAGTGGAATTCTATTTCCATCCTACTGTCAGTGGTATGTTTCCAGTTTCCCAGTTGATATACACAAATGTAGTCCTGCTTGTGCCTTGACTGCTTAGGTATGTACATTAAAGATCCCGTGTAC
The DNA here is from genome assembly GCA_011634625.1 of Babylonia areolata. Classification (NCBI taxonomy): domain Eukaryota; kingdom Metazoa; phylum Mollusca; class Gastropoda; order Neogastropoda; family Buccinidae; genus Babylonia; species Babylonia areolata. The sequence continues at coordinate 18,764 of JAAQRG010029784.1, forward strand.
ATTAAAGATCCCATAATTGATATAAACATTCAGTGACTGGGGACAGAAGTTGTCAATATCAAGCCACTGACATTCAGTGATTGAGGACAGAAGTTGTCATTAACAAGCCACTGATATGTTCTGTCTGTTGCAGATTACACATGTGACAGGTCTGTGAATGATGTGAGCACAGACACTCAGAATCCATTGGCTGCTGTCATGAAGTCTCAGACAGACAGACACACAGGCTGTGGTCCAGGTATTAAAGCTGAACCAGTTGATAGCAGTGCAACAAGTGGTATGTTTCACCAGTTCCAGTCTGTAGTCAAAGGAGAAGGGGATGTGGACATCAACTGTGAACCCTGTACCTGTGTTAATGTATCTTCTTCACCAGTGAATCCATGGAATGTGAAGTCTCATTTTCAGTGTGAGAGATCAGAAGTTAAGTTTGATACCCAGACTGAATCTATCAGCCCAAACATTGACCAGGATGTCATGAAAACTGAACTAGTGACAGCAAACATCATAAGTTATGCCATCAAGACTGAACCAGTCACAGAAAACATCAGCTGTGAGTGTGATGTCATCAAGACTGAACCAGTCATAACAAACAGCAGCAGTGTCGTCATCAAGACTGAACCAGTCACAGAAAACATCAGCTGTGAGTGTGATGTCATCAAGACTGAACAAGTCATAACAAACAGCAGCAGTGTTGTCATCAAGACTGAACCAGTCCCAGAAAACATCAATAGTGTTGTCATCAAGACTGAACCAGTCACATTAAACATCAGCAGTGAGTGTGATGTCATCAAGACTGAACCAGTCATAACAAACAGCAGCAGTGTTGTCATCAAGACTGAACCAGTCACAGAAAACATCAGCTGTGAGTGTGATGTCAAGACTGAACCAGTCATAACAAACAGCAGCAGTGTTGTCATCAAGACTGAACCAGTCACAGAAAACATCAGCTGTGAATGTGATGTCATCAAGACTGAACCAGTCATAAGAAACATCAGCTGTGAGTGTGATGTCATCAAGACTGAACCAGTCATAACAAACAGCAGCAGTGTTGTCATCAAGACTGAAGCAGTCACAGCAAACGCCAGCACTGATATGCAGACTGAAGCAGTGACAGACATCATGATGACAGTGACATGTGATGGAGTCAGATCTGAATCCGCCTCCAGCAGGGATGAAGACGACAACAGACCAGCAGGTGATAACCAGGTGGGTAAAAACGTTGATGTGGGGTACTTCAGATTTCTTCAGCAAGAAATGTTGAAGGAAACGTTTCTTCCTTTACTTCCATCACATGTTCTTTTCTAGGGCAGTGGTAGTGTCATTGTTCAGACATGTGACAATTTTTATGCTTCGTTTCCTTGTGGGTCCGGAAAATAAAGGGGGAAAAACAACTCTCTAGGCCAGGAAATTTAGATTAAAATTTGTGTTAGGTCAAAATGTGTGCAACAAAACAGTTCTTTTTACGATAAAATAGAATAAATCATAATGATCACACTGATATAAAGTTGACCACTGTAGTGGGCCGGGAACATAATTAGATTTTGAATTTTAATGTCAGTGTGGTTTTATTGTTTCTGCCTGTGTGAGAGCGCCTTACAGAGAGTCGCAAGGCAAGAGCAGGTGAAGTTACGTAAGCGCGATTTGTTGGTCATCAGAGGAAAGTGTGTAGCGCGGTACAGTACATGTGACTGACTACTGCCGCACTGATGCTGATCTGTGGGCAGGACACTCGACAGGCAAAAGATACTGTACAGAGAGCTAGTAAGATAGATCTTTGGGGCCAAAAGGAAACAAACATTTTCAGTTTCATGTATTTTATACTAAATCGGTAGAAGACGCAAATTTGCTTTTATGAATGTTTTCCAGTTTCAGCACGAGATCATTTAGTTCTGAAGTACAATTTTGTTGACATTTTATGCAATGCACAACTTGGAAATACTTGAGGCTCTGCTTATTAACATGTAGAATATAAAAAATATCCAAATATGTGTTAACCATCATGGCCTGGCTTCGCTGACGAAGATCTAGGAAGGGCGTTGTCCACGTCTGATGCAGGCACGCTCATGGCTGACAAGGCCAATGTGGGAAAAGCAGAGTTGGCCGCAGCGGTTGCAAGGGAAAGTCTGGTCTGGGTTCGCGGCTGCAGCGTCGTGGTTCTTCCTCCTTCTGCGTTTGTCCTCAAGGCTGGCCCTGCGGTTGTTTTCGAAGGAGGAGACAGCTTGGTGGATGGTGCGTCGCCAGGTCTCTCGATCAGCGGTTACTGCGGACCACTGGCGATGGTCAATGTGACAGGCACCGAGAGCTTTCTTCAAGGAGTCTTTGTATCTCTTCTTGGGTGCTCCTCTGTCACGGTGGCCAGTGGACAGTTCGCCATACAGCGCGATCTTGGGCAGGCGGTGGTCCTCCATCCTGGACACGTGCCCTGCCTAACGTAGCTGGGTCTTTAGCAGCACTGCCTCGATGCTGATAGTCTTTGCCTGCTCCAGGACCTCGACATTTGTGATGTAGTCACTCCAGTGGATGCTGAGGATGGTGCGAAGGCAGCGCTGGTGAAAGCGATCAAACAGTCGTATGTGGTGCCGGTAGGTGACCCAGGTTTCGGAGCCATACAACAGGGTGGGCAGTACAACAGCTCTGTACACGCTGATCTTTGTGTCTTTCTTCAGGTGTTTGTTGTTCCACGCTCTCTTGTACAGCCTGCCGAATGTGCTGTTTGCCTTTGCAAGTCTGTTGTCGATCTCCTTGTCGATCTTGGCGTCAGACGAGATGGTGCAGCCTAGGTAGCTGAACTGGTGGACCGACTTCAGCTCTGTCTCACCGATGTTGATGTGAGGAGCGTGGAATTCTTCCCGTGGGGCAGGCTGGAGGAGAACTTCCGTCTTTTTCAGACTGACTTCTAGGCCGAAGAGCTGCGCAGCCTCTGCGAAGCAGGACGTTATACGCTGCAGGGCCGCTTCTGTATGGGCGACGAGGGCAGCATCGTCGGCAAACAGAAGCTCTCTGATGAGTTGCTCCAGTGTCTTGGTGTGGACCTGTAGCCGCCTCAGGTTGAATAGGCTGCCATCAGTGCGGTATCTGATGAAGATACCGTCGTCGTCGCCAAGATCTTCAGTGGCCTGTTGGAGCATCATGCTGAAGAAGATCGTGAAGAGGGTCGGCGCGAGGACACAACCTTGTTTCACTCCATTTCCACTTGGGAAGGGCTCCGAAAGGTCGTTGCTGTGTCTGACCTGTCCACGCTGTTCCTCATGTAGTTGGATGACCATGCTGAGGAATTTTGGGGGCATCCTAGACGTTTCATGATCTCCCACAGACCTTTTCTGCTCACGGTGTCGAAAGCTTTCGTGAGATCGACGAATGTCGCATACAGTCCTTTGTTCTGTTCCCGACATTTTTCTTGTAGCTGTCTGAGAACGAAGACCATGTCAGTGGTGCCTCTGTTGGCTCTAAAGCCACACTGACTCTCTGGGAGATGTTCTTCGGCGATAGTAGGCACCAGCCGATTCAGGAGGACTCTGGCGAGGATCTTGCCTGCGATGGAGAGCAGAGTTATCCCCCTGTAGTTGGAGCAGTCCGACTTTTCTCCCTTGATTTTATACAGGGTGATGATGACTGCGTCACGGAGGTCCTGTGGTAGTTTGCCTTGCTCCCAGCAGCAGACAAAGAGGTTGTGGAGTTTGGAGTGTAGTGCTGGGCCTCCATTCTTCCACGCCTCCGGCGGAATTCCGTCAACCCCTGCTGCCTTGCCACATTTCAGCTGTTCAATGGCCTTGACAGTCTCCTCTAGGGTTGGTAGCTCGTCCAGTTGTAATTTCACTGGCTGTTGTGGGATGCGGAGAATTGCCGAGTCTTGAACCGTGCGGTTGGCGCTGAAGAGGGCCTGGAAATGTTCCGACCACCTGTTCAGGATCGACGTCTTGTCTGTGAAGAGCGCCTGGCCGTCTGTGCTGCGCAAAGGACTCTGGACCTGGTATGAGGGACCGTACACCGCCTTCAAGGCTTCGTATAAGCCCCGGTAGTCACCAGTGTCTGCACAAAGCTGAGCCCTCTCTGCCAGGTTGGTCCACCACCCATTTTGAATCTTACGAAGCTTGCGCTGGAGGTTGCTGCATATGAGCCGGAAGGTTGCTTTCTTCACCGGACAAGACGGTTGTGCAAGGTGAGCCTGGTGGGCTGATCTCTTCTTTGCCAGCAATTCTTGGATCTCCTGGTTGTTTTCGTCAAACCAGTCCTTGTTCTTTTTCGACGAGAACCCTATGACTTCTTCAGAGGACTGCAGGATGGCTGATTTCAGCTGTACCCATAGTGCTTCTAGAGAGGGGTCTGTGGGGCAACTGGGGTCTTCAAGTTTGTCCTGAAGCTTCGCCTGGAATTCAGCTTTCACTTCAGCTGACTGAAAGTTGCCGACCTGGAATTTCTTCCTAGGAGCTCCTCCTTTTTTTGGTTTGTGTTAACCAGGTTTGTTTGAATGAACATTGTGGGAGCACTGTCCAGACAATTAATTTGGAAAGTATGGAAGGCAGATGATGGCCAAATCGACCAACATCATGTCTCAAGTGATGTGAAAGAATGGTATGAAATACATATTTTTCTTTAGAAATGAACCAATATTTGCAAGTGTGACTCATGAACCCTGGCGAAGTATACGTCAATTTAGTGTGGGATACAAGTAATAATAATGATATTGATATCAATAATGATGATAAATCATGTATTTTTATTAATGATTAATTAGAAAAATCCACTTGATAGGAAAAACAAAACAAACAAACAAAAAATGTATTTTTATTAATGATTAATTAGAAAAATCCACTTGATAGGAAAAACAAAACAAAACAAACAAGAGAGGCAAGGCCTTCAAGACTCACTTGTGATATACTTAAAAAAAAAATCCAGGCTTTTTATGTATTGAGTATAATTTCAAAATGTAATGTTTAAGATGAGAAAGATCAGTTTAAAGCAAATTAAGTCCCCTAGCATTAATTACAGAGTAATTTCCCTTTTTACTATCTGCACCAAAACATTTGCAAAATAAATAAAACTTCCATGCTTAGCAAAAGAAGTTCCTGTTTGAACAAAAAATGATAATAATGACTGCTCTTGTTGTTGGATCAGAATATCAGAT
>JAAQRG010029804.1:0-24474 GCA_011634625.1 Babylonia areolata
CGTGCCCAGCTGATGGTGGCGGCCACGATGGACGTGTACAAGGAGTCCATCTCCCAGTTCCTGCCCACGCCCTCCAAGTCGCACTACGTCTTCAACCTACGCGACTTTGCCCGCGTCATCCGCGGCGTGCTGCTGGTGCCTGCGACTCACATGACGGAGCCCGAGAAGCTGATCCGACTGTGGGTGCATGAGGTCTACCGCTCCTTCTATGACAGACTGATCGACGCTGAGGACAGGTGCGGAAATGCTGTGTCTTGGTTGTTTATTTTTGTTGCTGTAGGGTGTTTTTTTTTATGGTATTTTTGGGGTTAATGAGGTCTACCGTTCCTTATCCGACAGACTGATAGATGCTGAGGACAGGTGCACCAGTGCTGTGTCTTGTTGTTTTGTTTTGTTTTGTTGCTGTAGTTGTTTTTTTAAGGGATTTGGGGAGTTAATGAGGTCTACCGTTCCTTCTACGATGCTGAGGACAGGTGCACGAATGCTGTGTCTTGTTGTTTTGTTTTGTTTTTGTTGCTGTGTTTAAAAAAACAACAACAAAACAATGCAATGCAATGCAGTGCAATGTAGCACAACACAACACAACACAATGCAGCACAGCACAGCACAACACAACACAACACAACACAGCACAACACAACACAACACAATACAATACAATACAATACAATACAGCACAACACAGCACAACACAGTACAATACAATACAATACAACACAGCAGCACAGCACAGCACAGCACAGCACAGCACAGCACAGCACAACACAACACAACACAACACAATACAATACAATACAATACAATACAATACATTAAAATACAATACAGTACAGCAACACAACACAAAACAACACAACACAACACAACACAACACAACATAGCGCAATGCAATGATACAATATGATACTTAGTGTGGACACTGGCAAAATGCGAGACAATGACCGTGTGCAGAGTGACCTTTTTCAACATTGTGCGGGAGCAGTGCCAGGCTCACTTCAAGCAGAGCATCGACAAGGTCCTGGGCCACCTGTCCAAGTCGGGCAAGGTGGTGGACGACGACGTGCGTGGTCTGTTCTTTGGGGACTACATCAACCCGGAGAACAAGGTCTACGATGAGATCACCGACTTCAAGGAGCTCACTGCAGTCATGGACAAGTAAGCTTGCTTTATTATTATTATTATTATTATTATCACTACTTTATTGTTGTTGTTGTTGTTATTGTTATTATTTTATTATTATTATTATTATTGTTGTTGTTTTCATTATTGACTTTTTTCCTCACAAACACAACCTTTCACATATATTTTAAGAAGTTTGTTATTATCATTTATTTCTTGGGTTTTTTTTTTATCACAAAAACATTTAACACATGTTTTACAAGTAAGCTTTTTGTCTATTCTTTCTTGGTCATACAGGTGTTTGATTTTTTTTTTTTTTTTTTTTTTGGTTACTGGTGTTCGTTGGGTGTTTTTTTTGGGTGGTATGAGGGTGGAGGGAAGGGAGTGGCTGAAAGCTGTTTATTTCTGTATTGTTTCTGTGTTCATATATTTGTAAATTCATGTGTGGTGGGTGGCGTTTTTTTGTTTGTTTGTTTGTTTAAGAGGGGAAGAGGTTTTCTGTGTGTGTATGTGTGTGTGAATGAGAGATGGAGAGAGAGAGAGAGAGAGAGAGGGAAAGTGAGGGAGAGAGAGATAGAGAGAGGGAGAGTGATGGAGAGAGAGATAGATGCACTGAAAGAAGGACACCTCCCACTGAAGAGTGGCTTTCACATGTGTATTTCAGTGTTATTGTTGACTGTTTGCTTGTATGAGACTTGCACTCACATGTGTATTCAAATTGTGATTTTTTTTTCAGATAATAAATCTTACTGTGTCAAAAGTTTGAAGACCTTTTTACGGGGAAATGTGTAAGAGGGTCTGGAGAAGATCTTTAAGAGAGAGACTTTAAAAAAAAAAACATTCACACTTGTGATGTTAATTTTGTCATGTTAATGATTATTACAATATAATGTTTTTAATGCATATTGTTTCACTGAACAGAACTGTTGGGTTTTGAAGCATATCTCTCTCAGGTAGCTCTGTTTGTTTTATTTGTTTGTTTCATTTCTTTTAATTTATTGGCGCATTTGTTTCTTTGACTTTACGTTCATTTTGTTTGAAAGTTTGATTGTCAGAATGTACAAAATTTGTTCAAAGTGACATTTTCTGAATCACTTGGAATTTGTTCTTCCTTGTTATGATAACTGTGTTCAAATTTGCATTAGCCAACACCAATGGCTTATTCCATCAGTTGACGGAGGAATCATGCAAATGTGGATGGAAGGGTTGTTGCACAAACTTTAACTACATTGATGACTTACACAGTTAAACTGAGCAATAGAAAGACAATAAAGCAGGTTAAATACCATGATATTAACATTCTTTCTCTTCTTTGTTCTATATTCTATTTATAGAGGGTAAGTAATTTTCACCTTAAAGAGTGCTCAAGAGAGGCCAGTTTAGCTGTTTGAACTGTAGATGCTTGTGTTGTTTTTTGTTTTGTTTTTTTGCGTATGGAAATGTTACACATCAGAAGTACCTACTTACTCTGATTTGAAAGTGTGATCAAATGTATAGTTGATGAAAATTGTAGTGCCAGCTTTTAATGATGTTTTTATTAATATTACACATGTGTGCACAGTTGCTTGTAGACACAGATTCAATCACACAGAGGCACACAGACACACACACACACATTTGTCTGTGGATACAGACACTGACACACAGAGACTTGCTCATGAAACACACACACACACACACACACACACACACACACACACACACACACACACACACACACACACACTTTAAAAGATAGACACTCACATGTTTCTGTGTGTTCAATCAAAGCTGACAAAGGTAATGAATGTAAAACAAAAGCAGACATGCATAACATGCAATTATTTAAAAAAAAAAAAAAAAATAATAATAAAAATAATTTTTTTTTAAAGCTATACAAGAATACTTTCTTTCTGCAGAGCTACATGTATCTGCAGATTTGTTTGGATAACCAACATTCGTCATTCCAAGTTTATTTCAGTATTTTGTGTGTGTGTGTGTGTTTTTGCTTTGTTTTGCTTGAGTTTTCTTTTTCTTCTTCATTTCATCACTGTAAGTCAGCAGGAGATCTGATCATGCAACACAGATAAAACAGTCTTTAAAGAGAACTACAGAAGTGAGTATTAAAAACTAAACAAAAAAACAACACCAAACAAACAAAAAAACAACAAAAAAACAACAACAACCCAACAACTAAGTCATGTATTCAAGAATGAATATGTTATCAAGTGAGGAAGTATTACTTTTCTCTTTTTTTTTTACTGTCTATTTTTGTTTTTTGTTTTTTTGTTTTTGTTTTTTTTTACGAAAAAACAAACAAACAAGAAATCGTTTTAAGTACATGTAACTGACACTGGCATAAAAATTTAAGAATGATAAAGTTTTGCTTGGTTTGTTTGCTTGTTTGTTTTGGTACAGATTTTATCCGCTTCCGGATATTGTGTGGTGCAACTGAGTAGAGGAGAAGAGTGCAGTGCATATGAAATGATTTTATTCTTTTGGCAAGAGTATCTGGAAATAATTTATCAATGATTTTATTCTTTTGGCAAGAGTATCTGGAAATAATATATCAATGATTTTATTCTTTTGGCAACAGTATCTTGAAAAAAACAAACAAACATATACATATATGTGTGTGTTCTGTCTCTTTTGCTCACATACACAAGCACACAGTATGCACACACATGTGCATGCACATGCACCAACACTAAAACAGAGACACAGACACACATACACATACAGGCATGCAGGCATGCACACAAACAAGTACACACAAAACACAAACGCACTCATGAAAACATAATGTGTTGACAATCATTATTGCACGTCTTCACTTCTTGCATCAAGTGTGCATGAAATTGTTTGTCACCTGTTTCTGTCCCACCTTTATATGACTGAGATTTCACCAACTTCCCCACCTCTACCCACCCCTCTCCCATCCTCTCACTTCCTCCACCTGCTTCTACTCCCCCATCCCCTCCCCTCCCCTCCCAAAAAAGTATCTGTGACTTTGGATAGTTATATGCATTAGAAATCTAACATGTATTTTAACCTGCACTGAACAGTCCACACTGAACAGTCAGCAGTATATTTGATTTTAAGTAAAAAAAAAAATCATGAGGATAAAAGTTTTAGAAGTGGCGGGAAAAAATCTGCTAACGATTTTGTTTTTTTCTAGCTGGCCATATGGTCAGTAAAGGGAAAAATGAACATTAAGCCCTGAACTTTATGATGTGTCACCAAATGTTGATGATGTAATCACTGATGTGTTCCTGTCCCTTAGATATTGACAGTTCCCATCCATTCTGTTGAATCACTTTCCTTTTTTTCGTTTTTGTCACCATCCATGTTGATATTCCATTCTGTTGAATCACTCTTTGCTTTCATTATGCATGTTCTGTTGTTGTTGTTGCATGGTGATCACAGTGCCCACACAGGTTTATGGTTTGTTCCACAGCTATTTGGAAGAGTACAACACAATGAGCAAAGCACCCATGTCACTTGTCATGTTCAAATTTGCCATTGAGCACATCTCCCGCGTCTCACGCGTGCTGCTTCAGGACAATGGCCACGCCCTGCTCGTTGGTAACTATCCACGGTCTCTTCGTTTTACAGCTTCATGGGGGGCTCGTACTGTGATCTGAGCAAGTTTGGGTTATGATTTGAAATGATTGATAAAGTTCATGTTCAACATTTGATACAGTCAAGACCTGCTCGCATAGCTGTCACAGTGAAATAATGTTTAAGCAATATTATTCTTGGTGTTTGTGCTTGATAGTTTTTGCAGTTTTGTTGTTGCTATTGGTTTATGTCACTTGTGAAGGTGAATGCTCACATCAGTGTGTTTTTTGTTTTTTTGTTTTTTTTGAAAGAATATGTTTCTGTTTGATCATACATCACCAGCAAAAACTCACTGTTGTTGCTTTGTTTTCTCATAGCTCATCAAAGATGATGGGGTTTACTTTAATGTCACACAGTGCATTTTTACCTTTGATAATGTGAACACATTTCAGAATGGTTTGGTCACTTTTGAGGTTTAAACTTTATCATATTTTGTCTTATCCACCCATGTTTAGGTAGGATAGAAACAACCAAATATCTTTCTGTAGTTTGTTTTTTTCTGTTGCTTGTTTATGAAATAAAATGGTAAAATAACCAAAGTAGAGCCAGCAATACTAGAGAAAAACTGTTGCTGAATGTTGTTTACATGAATGAAAAAAAAAAGACCAAGAACTGGAAGTTGTTAAGATGAATATGACCGAACGTCAAAAGTCTCACGTTGTATTCTGATCAATTTCCCCCAGGTATCGGTGGCTCCGGTCGTCAGAGTGCTGCCAAACTGGCCACCTTCATGTGTGACTACGACCTGTTCCAAATTGAGATCACCCGAAACTATGGGGTGGCAGAGTGGAGAGAAGATCTCAAGAAAGTGAGGGTTGCTGTTTTTCCCTTTTGATTTATTGGTCAGCACACCCTCTTGCTGCTATTGATTGTTGCCACTGCTAATGTACCTGTATGGGGTTATATCTTGTTCAGGTATATATGTCAAAATGCTTGCATTCTCACCATTAGCAATACATGCTTATGGCAACGGTCTCACAAATACAATTGCAAAGATGTGTTCACAAACACAGCAGGTTGCATTTTGACACAGATATAAATGCAAAGGCAGGTGAAGTTGTTGAGGCAGTGTTACTTATTGAAGAAGTCAAATTAAAGAACTTGATTGAGAAACTGATTCGTCTCTTGTTAATGGAAATAGGTTACATGTAAATGAGTACTTCACTGCTAACTTTTGTCATTATTTCCTATGCTGCGAAACTGATTAGTCTCTTGTTAATGGAAATAGATTACATGTAAATGAGTACTTCACTGCTAACTTTTGTCATTATTTCCTATGCTGCTTGTCTCATACTATTTCAAAACTATTTTGTTTAATTAGTGAAGAACAGGGACAGTAAACACCTCTAAACTTTGCGGGGTTTTTTTTCACTTAGGAATTGACAAGTTCTGTTTCTTTTTTTCTTTTTTTTAAAGCTGCTTTGATTTGATAATTTGATGTGAAAAAAAAATCAAAGAAACAAAAATGGAATATAATATTTCTTAACATTTGAAAAAGCATTTGACATCAATCCAGCATGCTTCTTTTTTTTTCTTAAAAAAAAAAGATATCATATTCTTTTAAAATCTGTTCATCTTTTTTGTGCTTCTTTATTTTCCTATGCTTCATTACTGTTATTGCATACATATGTATATATATTTTGTTTGTTTATATAGATATTTTGTCATGTGTCTAATCTTAATGTACATCATGTTGTATTCATATATTTTAATGAAACTGAAATATAAAAAAATCCCCACCCCACCCCCTGTGTGTTTTCAGCTGCTGAAGAAGACAGGGACTGAGGGTAAGCAGACGGTGTTCCTGTTTTCCGACAACCAGATCAAGGACGAGTCCTTCATGGAGGACATCAGCATGATCCTCAACACAGGCGACGTGCCCAACATCTTCCCGGCTGATGAGAAGGCCGACATCATCGAAAAGATGCAGACTGTCGCTCGCAATGCTGTAGGTTGTCTTGCTTTGAATTGCTTGTTGGTTGGTTGGTTTGTTTTGGGGTCATTTTTTTTTGGGGGGGGCTTTTGTTTGTTTCTGCTACCCCATTACCTGCACCCTCTAAGTGGCTTCTTCCTCTTCTTCTTCTGCATTCGTGGGCTGCAACTCCCACGTTCATTCGTATGTACACGAGTGGGCTTTTATGTGTATGACTGTTTTTATCCTGCCATGTAGGCAGCCATACTCCATTTTCGGGGGTGTGCATGCTGGGTATCTTCTTGTTTTCATAACCCACCGAACGCTGATATGGATTACAGGATCTTTAACGTGCATATTTGATCTTCTGCTTGTGTTTACACACAAAGGGGGTTCAGGCACAAGCAGGTCTGCACACATGTTGACCTGGGAGACTGGAAAAATCTCCACCTTTTACCCACCAGGGTATTCAAATCTGTGACCCTGAGATTGAAAGTCCAAAACTTTAACCACTTGGCTATTGAGCCTGTCTCTAAGTGGCATTACTCCCATGCTGCTTCCCCATACACAGCTACCCCATGGTTCATTTGCTTGCAGTTTCAGTGACGGCAGTCCGCCTAGAACTATCAGCGTTAGTTCACCAAGAGGCCATGCACCAGAAGAGATCCTGCACTGCTGTTTTGTTTGTTTGTTTCCTATGCAGGTTGAGGGAATCAGGGGTCTTTGATTTGTTCTTTCTTCAGCCTTTGAGAGTAAGCTGCTTCTTAGCCAGAAACATCACTGAGACATTCAGCGATGTAGTTAACGTAAGACTTAGTATGTTTGGTTGTTGCCACTCAAGCAAGCAGAGCTAACAAAAAATAGCTCAACATATAGAGAGCCATTGTATTGCTTGGGCCACTCAAACAAGCAGAATAGTTGAAAAAATATCTCATAACCAAGGAGACTCATGTATTCTTCTACCCTTTTTTTTTTTTTTTTTAAAGGTTCCTGTCATTCCTTGTATTGCTTACACTTTGTTTTTCCAATTTTATCCCAGCTCATTTGCCATTTCATTCCAGTTATTGTCATCTTGCACAACATATCCACTTTTATTGTCTGGTTACATAATGAGCTTATCCATTACGTTTTTGTAAAATGCTAGGCTTTTAAATCCAAATGCCTTTCTCCAACTTTTAAAGTATTCCCTGTTCAGTTTCACTGGATTTTCAGGTTTTTACTTCAGAGACATATTTTGAACAAAAACAGATGATGTGCCTTGGTTTTTTGTTGTTGTTTTATGTTTTGTCCTGTAAAAGATCTGTTTTGCTTTATTCTATCTTTTTCATTAGCTCCAGGTCACAGGTTTTGAAAAAAGGTTCTTTTTGTCTGTGATTCTTTAGGGTCGGAAAATGGAAGCAACACCGTTAGCGATGTACAACTACTTCATTGAAAGGGTGAAATCCAACCTCCACATCGTGCTTGCCATGAGTCCAATTGGAGACGCCTTCCGCAACCGTCTGCGTATGTTCCCGTCTCTCATCAACTGCTGTACCATTGACTGGTTCCAGGTGAGTGGTGGCATTTCTCTGTGTGTATATATATATATATGTGTGTGTGTGTGTGTGTGTGTGTGTGTGTGTTTGTGCATGTGCATGTGTGTGTGTGTTTGTGCATGTGCATGTGTGTGTGTGTGTGTTTGTGATGTGTAGTGTAGTGTGTATGTCTGTGTGGATGTGTGTGTCTTTCTGTGCCTAAATCATCACCAGACAGACATGACATCATAGTTATCCTCCCACACCCCCCCAAAAAAAGCACTTGGTATATATAGCAAGATCTGAAACTCTTAATAAGATGATCACAAACAGTTGTGTGAATGGACATGATAAAACAGAACACAGGAAACAATTTTGTCATTTCTTTTTAACAGTAGGCACAGTTTCTAATGTTTCACCCCTTCACTTTTTTCACTGCAGTACCAGATCTGATGCAACTCTGACTGAATACTGTATCATTAACACCACAGGCATAGCTGTGTTACACACTTTCTGTTGTTTCACCTCTTGCTTCCACCTCTGTAGTATTTGATATGGATACGTATATAGCGCCTATCGGAAAAATCTCCCCCCCTTTACCCACCAGGTGCCGTTACTTAGATTTGAAACTTGGGACCCTCAGGTAGAAAGTCCAACGCTTTAACTGCTCATCTATTATAGATCTGATACCACTTTTTTTGCTGAACGCTGTGACTGTATCACCACAGGCTTGGCCAGAGGACGCTCTGGAGATGGTGGCCAACAAGTTCCTGGAGGACGTGGACATGGAGGATGACGTGCGCAAGTCCTGTGTGTCCATGTGTAAACACTTCCACGAGTCTGTGCGCATGTTGTCTGAGAGGTCAGTTTTCCCGGGGCTGTTGGAGTGTGTGTATGTGTGTGTGTGTGTTGTGTGTGTGTGTCTGTGTGTGTGTGTGTGTCTGTGTGTGTGGGTGTGTATGTGTTGTGTGTGTGTGTGTGTGTGTTTGTTGTGTGTGTATGTGTATTAGTGTGTGTTAGTTTGTGTGTGTATGCTCTTCATTTCATTTAACGTCTTTCCACAGTCGTGATTTAGATGAAGGATGTTTTTTGGGGTTTTTTTGTTTTGTTTTTTACCATGCTGTATATGTTTATTCTAATTTCTATCCTCTCTTTTTTCTTGTATTTCCTTGGCAGATTTATTCTTTTTTTGTGAGGGTAGAATGAAAACAGGCCATCAAGCGCTTATTCCCTTTCCTCTCAAGGAAAAAGTTTTGATTTTAGATTTCCCCTCCCCTCCTGCCCCTCTCTCCTCCCTATTCCCATGCCCGCCCCCCACCCTTCAAGGTTTTATGACAAAACTTTGCCGTCAAAACTTTGTGATACCATAGAGCATTAACTCTTTCACTGCCATAGGCGACTTTAGTTGACTTGACAGTTCACCGCCACTGGGGACTTTTGTCAACATTGTCTTGTTGATAAGACTATTTTTCAAATTGCAACAAAGCTCAACAGCTGCAGTCCATTTCCAGCCAGTAGGTCAATGACAAACCTTTGCCTCCTGACCAAGTTTGAAGTGAACAAGCTGATGGTGTTGTTTTGACATGAACTGATCTGTGACTGAGAGCATCGTTTCTAAAATACTAGGTGCTGGGGAGTGTTTTTCACACGAAAACTTGGCGGTGATAGAGGTAAGTGCCTATTCCCTTCCCCCCCCCCTGATTCTACGACAAACTGCACCACCAAAACTATGAGATACCATAGGCCATTAAGCACTTATTCCCTCCACCCCCCCACCCCCACCCCCACCCCCAACCCCCCAGGCTGTACGACAAACTGCAGCGCCACAACAATGTTATTGCATGCTTTTTCCCCTTCCCCCCAGATTCTACGACGAACTGCGCCGCCACAACTACGTGACGCCCACGTCCTACCTGGAGCTGATCCTGACCTTCAAGAGCCTGCTGGGCGTGAAGCGCGACAACATCCTGATGATGAAGAACCGCTACCTGAAGGGGCTGGAGAAGCTGCAGTTTGCCGCCTCCCAGGTGTCTGTCATGCAGCAGGAGCTGACAGACCTGCAGCCAGAGCTGATCAAGACCTCGGCAGAGACGGAGAAGCTGATGGTGAAGATTGAGCAGGACACCGTGGAGGTGGAGGCCAAGAAGGAGGTGAGTGGACAGTGGTGGGGTTGTGGGGGTGGGGTGGCTGGTGGTAAGAGTAATCCATAAAATAAAATGAAAATTAAAAAAAAAAATTCATCATGAGCCTGTGGTTGGTAAGTGATGTTGGAAGGGGGTGGGGTGGGGTGGGGTGTGGATGGGAGGGGGGAGTCTGAAACTGATATCTACATATGTGAAGGAATACACAATACTATCGGTATGATGCTTTAATATAAAGAAAAATAAAAACAAAAAAGCTAATCTCTGACAATCTGAATTTGAGAAAAAGCGTACTTTTAGCTATTCCTAAATTGCGTGAAAAAACAAATGCACACACGCATACGCATACGCATACGCATGTGCATACACACACACACACACACACATACACACACATTCTCTCTCTCTCTCTCTCTTAATGAAAAAACATATGATAATAAAGATGATCTTCATCATGATGACAAGGATTGCTATTTCCACTCCCCTTTCAAACACCACAACTATCGGCTCATGATGATGATGATGATGATTATGATTACCATTTCTACAAACATATACACAAGGAATACACATAACGTGACCTTTCTGGGGGCACTCTGCGGATACACAGGTGGTGGCGGTGGACGAGGCCGTGGCCAATGAAGCGGCTGCTGCAGCCCAGGCCATCAAGGACGAGTGCGAGAGCGACCTGGCTGAAGCCATCCCTGCCCTGGAGTCGGCCATCTCTGCTCTCAACACTCTGAAGCCTGCTGACATCACCCTGGTCAAGTCCATGAAGGTGTGTGTGTGTGTGTGAGAGAGAGAGGATGTGAGTGCTTATATGTGTGTGTGTGTATGTGTGTGTGAGAGGATGTGAGTGCTTATATGTGTGTGTTTGTGTGTGTTTGCATGCATATGTGCATGTGTGTGTATGTGTGTGTGTGTGTACTTGTGTGCACATATGTATGTGCATATGTTTGTGTGTATGCATGTTGTGAGTGTGTGTGTGTGTGTGTGTGTGTGTGTGTGTGTGCCTGGGTTTATGTGCACAAGCTCCAGTCTTAATAATAATGTTTGTTTTTTTTCTAATGGAGAACAATACATAACTGAGGTGTGAATGCATGATGAACGTCATGATCCCGAAGTGTCCTGAGTCATTATACAATAACATGTGTGAAAGATACAAGTGAGAGATTATTAGAAACTTATTCTTTATGTACAAAAAACAACAACAAAAGACTTTATTACGCTTCCCTTCCTGCCATCAGAATCCTCCACCTGCCGTCAAACTTGTGATGGAGTCGGTGTGCGTCATGCTGTCCATCAAATCGGAGCGTAAACCTGACCCTCAAGGGTCAGGCAAAATGATTGAGGACTTCTGGGGGCCCTCCCAGAGGCTGCTGGGAGACCTCAAGTTCCTTGAGCGTCTCAAGACCTACGACAAGGACAACATCCCGGCTCCCGTCATGAAACGCATCCGTGAAAAGTCAGTGGTTTTGTTGTGTGTGTGTGTGTGTGTGCGTGTGTGCGTGTATTTCTTGGTGTTCATATTGTTATTTTTAGACATTATCTGCATTGTTATTAAACTTTTATCTCAGCACTTTTCACCTCTGTGTGCTTTGTTGTTTTGGTTGGCATTTTACTGGACATTTCAAGTGAGTAAACTAATGTTTCACTTTTTTTTTGTCAAGAAGTCATTAACAAATGTGGCAAAAGTTTTCACCTTTTAAACTTTTTTTTATTTATTTTTTTTAGCAGTTTTAATATGTCATGATATTGGTGATATGATGTTCACTGCTTTTTGGAGAGCCATCTTAATGATTTGCAAAAAAAAAAAAGAAATGATTTAAAGAACACACACATGCACATGCACACACACACACACACACACACAAAGAAAAGAAAAAAGATAAAAGAACAAAACAAACAAAAAACAATGATGTCAGTATCAAGCAGAAGATTTTCAAAGGTGCTTGATATCATGATTTAAAAAGTGTGCATCTGTTGTTGTTTTTTTAAGTTGTTTTTGTTGTTGTTGTTTTGAAATTAAAAAAACAAACAAACCTCTACTTCTTAATTAAAAAAACAAACAAACCTCTACTTCTTCTTCTTCTGCGTTCACTCGTATGCACACGAGTGGGCTTTTACGTGTATGACCATTTTTACACCGCCATGTAGGCAGCCA
This sequence comes from Babylonia areolata, assembly GCA_011634625.1. Taxonomy (NCBI): domain Eukaryota; kingdom Metazoa; phylum Mollusca; class Gastropoda; order Neogastropoda; family Buccinidae; genus Babylonia; species Babylonia areolata. The sequence continues at coordinate 12,451 of JAAQRG010029804.1, forward strand.
TACTCCGTTTTCAGGGGTGTGCATGCTGGGTATGTTCTTGTTTCCATAACCCACTGAACGCTGACATGGATTACAGGATCTTTAACGTGCGTATTTGATCTTCTGCTTGCATATACACACGAAGGGGGTTCAGGCACTGGCAGGTCTGCACATATGTTGACCTGGGAGATCGTTGTGATGGTCATGAAGAAGTGTGTGTGGCTGTCCCCAGGTACATGACCAACCCTGAGTTCGAACCCTCTCTGATCAAGAACGCTTCCACTGCCTGTGAGGGCTTGTGTCGCTGGGTGCGGGCCATGGACGTGTATGACCGCGTGGCCAAAGTGGTTGCCCCCAAGAAGGCCAAGTTGGCCGAAGCCGAGTCAGAACTGGCCGTGCAGATGGAGAAGCTCAATGAAAAGACGGCACAATTGCAAGCTGTAAGAACTTTTTGTTGTTGTTGTTGTCATTTTATAAGACTTTGAGAATGTTGGTGGGTTTTTTTTGTTTTTTTTTAAGCTTTCCAAAGAAGATAAGTGCAATGATTAGTTTGTGAAATATAGCTACTTTTTCAGCTGGTTACTTTGTAAATGTATGAAATATATGAAAATGAATTAATGGTAATGTTTTAACAACTTTCAAATGCTTTGTGGAAAAACAAAGAAAACATTTTCAGAATCGAATGTACAAAAATCCTTTTACATGCATGACTCTCTTTACCAAGCCATGTAGTTAGCCATACTTTGTTTTTGTGGTTGTGCATACAGGGTATGTTCTTGTTTCCATTATCCACTGAACACTGACATGGATTATTGCACCTTTAACATGCGTAATTGATCTTCAGCGTGTGTATGCACACAAAGGATGGTCAGGCACACAGGCAGGTCTGTACATTTTTTTGCTCTTGGAGATTGGAAACAATCTCCAACATTAACCCACCAGGCACTGCGACCAGGATTTTTAACTCAGTAAAGAGTCAGATTGAAAATTCAGTGCTTTAACAACTCAGCAGTTGTACCCATCGGCTCAGTACTTACTGGACTGAACTGCATCATGTGTGTGACTGACTCTTTCCTTCATCCTCTCCACCAGGTGTTGCCACCTGTCACCCCACTCTCGTCCTTTCTCCCAAGTTTGACTGGAAAATCAAACTAAACATCTAGTCATTTGGATGAGACAGTAAACCAAAGTCCCATGTGCAGCATGCACTTGGTGCACTGAAAATGAACCCATGGCAACGAGTGTTGTCCTACAACAAAATTCTGTAGAAGAAATCCTCTCAGATAGGTAACACAAATATGTATGCTTCCACTCAAGGACTGACTATGCGCATTGGGTTATGCTGCTGGTCAGGCATCTGCCTAGCAGATGTGGTTTAGTGAATACGGATTTGTTGGACGCCTCCTTGAGAGACTGAAACTGATACTGAAACTGCACCTGTCAGCTCAATAATGAATCAAACCAAAATTTGAACCCTTATGTCTGACTGACGTTTTCTTTCCTTCAACCTCCTCCTCCTCCTCCTCCCCCACCAACCAGGTGACAGACAAGCTGCAGGCCCTGAACGATGAGTTTGAGGTGATGACCCAGAAGAAGAAGGACCTGGAGGACAACATCGACCTGTGCTCCAAGAAGCTGGACCGCGCGGAGAAGCTGATCGGGGGGCTGGGCGGGGAGAAGGACCGCTGGACAGAGGCGGCCCGCGTGCTGGGCGAGAAGTACATCAACATCCTGGGTGACGTGCTGCTGTCCTCTGGGGTGGTGGCCTACCTGGGAGCCTTCACCGTGGACTTCAGACAGGTACTGTTTGTTGTGATGTGACTGTGGCACAAGTCAGCAGTTTTTCATGTATGTGTTTTTGACTCACTTGTGTAATCAAAGTGAGTCTATGTTTTAACCCGGTGTTTGGTTGTCTGTGTGTGTGTGTGTGTGTGTGTCCGTGTGTCTGTGTATCTGTGTGTCCGTGTGTCCGTGGTAAACTTTAACATTGACATTTTTTCAGTTGACACCAAATTTGGCATAAAAATAGGAAAAATTCAGTTCTTTCCAGTCATCTTGTTTAAAACAATATTGCACCTCTGGTTGGGATGGGCACAAAAATTAAAAAAAGAAGCCTAATTATATGCAAACTGCATTTAGTGTTATATTTATATTTTTTGTATTCTCTAAACTTGGCACTTTGACCTCTTATTCTGACACAACAACAAGAGTCATTATTATCATTTTTTGTTCAAACAGGAACTTCTTTTGCTGAACATGGAATTTTATTTATTTTGCAAACGTTTTGGTGCAGATAGTAAAAAAGGGAAATTACTCTGTAATTAATGCTAGGGGACTTAATTTATCACAAGTGAGTCTTGAAGGCCTTGCCTCTCTTGTTGTTGCTGTTGTTGTTGTTGTTCTGTTTAGTTGTTTTTTGCTGCTCCATCATCTGCACCCTTTCAGTGGCATTACTCCCACACTGCTCATTCCGAGTCCCCCATACACAGCCACACCTGGGCTTGTCTGTCTCAGTCCCAGCACTGGCAGTCGACAGGGAATGGTTGATGCTAGGTCGCCAGGAGGCCACAAGTCAGCAGTTTGCTTAGTTTTGTGTTTTAGTTTTTGGACTTTATGATGGGCAAAAGATAGGGTGTGGTTTTTGTTTTTTGCTGGGTTTTTTTTCTGTTTTTTTTTTTTGTGGTCAGAAATGGATCAACCACTGGAATTAAAAAAATGTTCTTGAAATTTCCTTATGTGCAGATGACAGTAGGTCAGACCATATATTTAAAATCAGTTTCTGACCTTAAAAATGGAATGTCTTAATACTTCAGATTTTATATGTGGTTTGAAAAAGCAACAACAAGAAGCTAACATAATAAGGGCTGTTAATTGTATGTTGTGTCATAAATGACATAATTTGCTCTGTTGTTATTTACAATATACAATATCTATTCAGTTGTTATTCACAAGATACAATATATATCAATTAGTCAATCAGTCAATCAAATCAGTTAAGTGTTTAATTAGTTTAATTGTAATATGGAACTTTTAATCATGTTTTTCCCTAGATAAACAAAAACAAAAACAACAAATAAACAAACTTACTGTTTCAGTTATTGTTTGACTGCTTTTAATTCAGTAAGAACTGACAGATATTCAATGCTAATGACCCCTCTGCGGTTGGCTGTCCCATGATAAGGCTTATCATCATCATCATCATCATCATCATCATCATTATCAGTCTAGTAATCCCAAGTGGGGTTGTGGAGGCACCACTGATGACTCTTTGACAATTTTCCACCATCTGTCTCATTTGTGGGCTGCTCTCTGCAATTTGGCGAAAGATAGGTAAGCCTGTCCACTCCCGGATGTCATCTTCCCACTTCTTCTGTCTGCCTCTTCGTCTTCCTCCTGGCGCTGTGTCTTGTAGAATGTTTTTTTGCCGGGGCTGATTATCTTATCACATGTACATACCACATCATTTTTATCTTCTTTACAATACTAAGCAGGCTGTCATGTGCCCCAAATGTTGCAGTTGTTTTGTTTTTAACCTCCTCACTTTTCATGTGGTCTCTGTATGAGATGTTCAGGATCTTACGGTAGCATCTCAAGTGCTCCATTGCTTCTCTGGAGGTGAGCAGTGAGGGTGCAGGATTCACAAGCGTACATAATGTGCTTCGATACAGACAAAGACACCAAAAGCTCACCATGTATATAAATAAGCCAACAACCTGTCAGTGTGGCTGGGTGGTGTGCAGAGCGTGATCAAGGAGTGGTACGAGATATGTCTGGAAAAGGAGATCCCCTGCTCCAAGAACTTCTCCCTCAACCAGACACTGGGGGAGCCGGTGGCCATCCGGGCTTGGAACATCGCCGGTCTGCCCATCGACTCCTTCAGCGTGGACAATGGCATCATCGTGTCCAAGTCACGACGCTGGCCCCTCATGGTCGACCCTCAAGGTAACTGCAAGATTTAGTTTTTGTTGTTGTTTTTTTGTGAATATATAAAGAAACAAGTGTCATTAAGTAGAATGAAAGACACAGGGCAGGTCACTGCAGTCTAATCACATCTAGTGCTGTACAGTGCAGCACAATGCCAAACAAAACAAAACATTGTGATGCAGAAAAACACAGCACAGGATAGATTAACAATAGCATAACACACAACATTATACAACACAATAAATGAGTATCAGTATCAGTAACTCAAGGAGGTGTCACTGCATCAGATAAATCTATATACGCTACACCACATCTGCTAAAGCAGATGCCTGACCAGCAGCATAACCCAACAAGGTAAGTCAGGCCTTAAGGAAAACACACACACAAAAAAACAAAACAAAACAAAAACACACCAAATTTTACACACAGCACAGCTCCACCTCCACACACCACATGCTGAATCTTCTCTCACCCAATCTTGTGCCCCACCCCACCCTGGGGGGAAACAGGCCAGGCCAACAAGTGGATCAAGAACCTGGAGAAGGAGAACAAGCTGAGCATTATCAAGCTGTCGGACGCCAACTACATGCGCACCCTGGAGAACTCCATCCAGTTTGGCACGCCCGTGCTGCTGGAGAACGTGGGCGAGGAGCTGGACCCCATCCTGGAGCCTGTCCTCCAGAAGCTGACCTTCAAGCAGCAAGGGGTGGAGTACATCCGCCTGGGGGACAACGTCATTGAGTACTCCCAGGACTTCAAGCTCTACATCACCACCCGCCTCCGCAACCCCCACTACCTGCCTGAGGTCTCCGTCAAGGTAAGGGAGGGCAGCGGTGAGAGTCTTGAAAAGGGGGAGCAAGGTGTAGGAGAAGGAGGATGTTCTGTGTTAGAAGAGGGCATTTAGCTTTGCGTATCTGTTTTTGATGTTTCTGCTACTGCTGCTGCTATTAAAAATCAAGAAACTAAACAGAGGAAAAAACAATAAGGTAAAAAGTGTCACTTTAATTCCACAAAAGGAAAAAGTTAGTCATGTGTGCTAGTTCTAGTCACTGCGATTTACATATGCTGTCAGGTAAGTAATGTTAAATGCAGTACCCCATTCACACAAACATGATTTGCGCTTATCCACACAGCATCAGGACTAATGGCAACATTAATGTTGAGGAAAAAGGTATCCCTGTATAGTCTGTAATATATGGCACATGTCTTCATGGAACACAGCCTCCATTGACAAACTGTCCCTCTTTGTGCCCAGTTTGTTTGATGAACTTCATGATCATTCTTTGTGCCCAGTTTGTTTGCTGAACTTCATGATAATTCTTTGTGCCCCGGTGTGCTTGCTGAACTTCATGATCATTCTTTGTGCCCAGTTTGTTTGCTGAACTTCATGATAATTCTTTGTGCCCAGTTTGTTTGCTGAACTTCATGATCATTCTTTGTGCCCAGTTTGTTTGCTGAACTTCATGATAATTCTTTGTGCCCAGTTTGTTTGCTGAACTTCATGATCATTCTTTGTGCCCAGTTTGTTTGCTGAACTTCATGATAATTCTTTGTGCCCAGTTTGTTTGCTGAACTTCATGATCATTCTTTGTGCCCAGTTTGTTTGCTGAACTTCATGATAATTCTTTGTGCCCAGTTTGTTTGCTGAACTTCATGATCATTCTTTGTGCCCAGTTTGTTTGCTGAACTTCATGATAATTCTTTGTGCCCAGTTTGTTTGCTGAACTTCATGATCATTCTTTGTGCCCAGTTTGTTTGCTGAACTTCATGATAATTCTTTGTGCCCAGTTTGTTTGCTGAACTTCATGATCATTCTTTGTGCCCAGTTTGTTTGCTGAACTTCATGATCATTCTTTGTGCCTAGTTTGTTTGCTGAACTTCATGATCATTCTTTGTGCCCCGGTGTGCTTGCTGAACTTCATGATAATTCTTTGTGCCCAGGTGTGCTTGCTGAACTTCATGATCATTCTTTGTCCCCAGGTGTGTTTGCTGAACTTCATGATCACGCCTCAAGGTCTGGAGGATCAGCTGCTGGGCATTGTGGCCGCCAAGGAGAAGCCAGAACTGGAGGAGAAGAAGAACCAGCTCATCATCGAGAGCGCCGACAACCAGAAGCAGCTGAAGGAGATTGAGGACAAGATTCTGGAAGTGCTGTCCTCTTCACAGGTGAGATGAGACTACCGTGTGTGTGTGTGTGTGTGTGTGTGTGTGTGTGTGTGTGTGTGTGTGTGTGTAAGCACATGCATGCAAGTTTTTGCTTGGGTGTGTGTGAGTTGTATCTGTGTGTATGTGTGCATATTTTAGCATGCAGGTGCATGCATTTGCTTACATGTTTAGTGGTGGTAGTAGTAGTAGTAGTAGTAGCAGTAGTAGTTTTCAATTTCACATAGTTTCATTTCAACTGATATCACTTTTTCAGTTTGCATGTATACTCATATCATGCACCACACCAACATATAAAAACAAAAATTCAGCATTGCTGGTGAAAATTCACATCCGTCACACATCTATACATACATCCATCAAAAAAGAAGAAGAAGAAGAAGAAAAAAAAAAAATCCACTCACTGTTTCTCTCCACATCCAGGGTAACATCCTAGAGGACGAAGCTGCCATCAAGATCCTTTCCTCCTCCAAAGTGCTGTCAGAGGAGATCTCGGCCAAGCAGGAGATCGCAGCCGCCACAGAAAAGCAGATCGACGAAACGAGGAACAGCTACAAGCCGGTGGCTGTGCACTCCTCCATCCTCTTCTTCTGCATCTCCGACCTGGCCAACATCGAGCCCATGTACCAGTACTCACTCACCTGGTTCATCAACCTGTATCTGCAGGTCAGACCTGTTTTGATCTCTCTGGAGAAACTGGGTACAGCTCTCGCTTCTAGCTCTAGCTCTAGCGCTCTCTCTCTCGCTCGCTCCATTTCTCTCTCTCTTGCTCATGTATTCAAGTCTCTCTTCTTTTTTTCTTTCTTTCTCTTTTTCTTTCTCTCTCTCTTCCAGCCTTATTTTCTCCCCCTTCTCCTCACTCATTCCTTCCCAACTGAACAACATTATTTTTATATTTGTTGGATGTATGAATGTGTTGTTGTTTTGTTGTTGTCTTTTTTGCATTTGTTTTATATATATATATAATAAATGGATTAAAAAAAAAAAAGCACGCTAGTGCTCATCCGTCATTCTAAGAAATAGGAATTTTGTCTTTTCCTGTCATGTCTCTCTTCTCTCTCTCTTTCTCTCTCTCAGTATGTCTCTTTGTCTCTCTCTTTGTTTCTCTTTCCCTTTCTTCTGTGTCTTTTTGTTTTTCTGTGCTTTGACAGCAATTTCTTGCAAACTATTGAGTTGATTTTAGTGTGGTTTTGGATCATTAGACGCATGTTCAGAACATCTTCAGAAACAGCATACCTTAATTCAAGGTCATAATGTCAAGAAATCTGTTTTAGCCTTTGTGCTTCATTTACACATTTGCTTTCATTTATTTATCTGTTCAACTATTCACTGATCAGTTCAACTATTCATTCATTCATTCATTCATTCACCAGTTTAACTAATCATTCAATCATTGATCCGTTAATCTAATCATTCATTCATTAATCAGTTCAACCACTCATTCCATCAGTTTTTCAGTTCTTTTCAAAGTGTTGATCTGCGTGGTGTTGTTGTTTCTGTTGACAGTCCATCATGAACAGCACACCCTCTGACGATATCGAGGAGCGCATCTTCAACCTGAACGACCACTTCACCAACAGCATTTACCGCAACGTCTGTCGCTCCCTGTTTGAGAAGGACAAGCTTCTCTTCTCCTTCATCCTCTGTGTCGGTATTCTCAAAGGACAGTAAGTCAAGCAGCTTATCTTCAGTCATTTTTTGGCTTAAACTTTTTTTGGTTATGTACACTGCTACTTCTGTGGTGAACCAGTCATGTTGTGACTATCTTTTGAAGGTTGCAGCAGAGAATTGAACAGAATTGCATTTGTGATCGTCATGAAACTTATTGTTTGTCAGAACGCTTTGAATGAAAACCGAATTGTGAGTGTTCTGTTTCACCCAAAGAAACGAAGTCTTTCATTCAAAGAAATCAACATTACTTAGATTGTGCGTAGCGTTCTCAAATTCATGTTGGGAAATCGACATTACTTAGATTGTGCGTAGCGTTCTCAAATTCATGTTGGCAGACTGTTTTTGTAATGTTGAACTTTATTATGATTATTGTTATATATATATTATATTATATATATATATATATATATATATATATATATATATATATTACGAGTGCATGTTTTCTCAGCGAGCCAGTCATTCATCATTTATTCTTTCACTCTTTTTTGAGCTTTATTGGTATTGTTATTATGAGTGCATGTTTCTCAGCTAGCCAGTCATTCCTCATTTATTCTTTCACTCACTCTTTCTCTCTCTCTTATTATTTTTATTATTATTATGAGTTCATGTTTTCTCACCTAGCCAGTCATTCCTCGTTTATTCTTTCACTCACTCTCTCTCTCTGTGTCTCTCTTCTGTCTTCTCCAACAGGGGTAGGATAGAGGAGGAGGTGTGGCGGTTCCTTCTGACCGGCGGGGTAGCACTGGAGAACCCCCACCCCAACCCAGCACCAGAATGGCTGGGTGAGAAGTCGTGGGGTGAAATTGTCAGGGCCTCCAACCTCTCCAACCTTAAAGGATTCATGCAGCGTACGTTGTTTTGGATGTTCTGTTGTTTGTGTGCTGTTTGTGAAAGAAAGCTTTATGAAGGAAGGGGTTAACTTTGTGGGGGGTTTTGTTTGTTTTTTGATGTTGTTGTTGTTGTTCTGTGTTGTTTATTTAGTGTGATAATGATGGCAGTAGTGGAGGTGCTTGTGTGTTTGTATTATGTGGGCATGTGCTTACATAAATACATTATGAAAGAATTTTGTGTGAGATAGTAAAACTTATTATGAGAATTTCTTATTCATAGTAAGATTTTAAACAGTGGTTTCTAATTGATTGTTAAACTTTAGATTGTGGTTTCTAATTGATCAGAACAATTCTTTTAATAATAGTTTCTGTTTGATTGTAAAACTTATGATAATACTTTCCAATTTGTAAAAATAAAGCTTCATAATGATAATAGGTTCCTTCACAAATGTTCACATTGTTGATGACTTTTTGCTTTATCATGCTTTATCTTTTCTTTGAGTTGCCGACTTTTCTTTTCCAATATATTTCCTCTTGAATGGCAACAGATGTCCAGGAGAACATAGCCCTGTGGAAAGGCTTCTATGACTCCCCTTCCCCGCAGTCCTACAAGCTCCCCAGCCCCTACGACGCGCTGAGCGGCCTTGACCGCATGGTGGTTCTGCGTACCTTCCGCCCAGACAAGATGGTGCCCGCGGTGCAGGACTTCATCGTCGACAGCCTGGGTCAGTCGTACATTGAGCCGCCCACCTTTGACCTGGCCGGGTCCTTCGCAGACTCCAATTGCTGCGCTCCGCTGATCTTCGTGCTGTCCCCTGGCGCCGACCCCATGGCGGCCTTGCTCAAGTTTGGCGCCGACAGCGGTTACACGGGCAACAGGATCCAGACCATCTCCTTGGGACAGGGACAGGTCTGGAACTTTCGGGGGTTTTCATTTCTTTGATTGTTTTTTTTTTAGGGGGTAGGGAGGTTGGGGAGGGGTGTGGGGGTTAACTCACTCCGGACGAATAGTTCTCTCCCTTGCTTTTACCTATAGACAACCCATTTGTTAGGGTTGGGAAAAAAAATCACAAAAAATACAAAACATAAAGTAACTGAATGAAACTCACTGTACTTGACCCACTGACCCCTCTCCTCACGTCGTGTGAACGCCCACCCCTGTCCCTCTTCACTGCTCTCAGAAGCTGAGTCGCTGTCAGTAACTTCTTGCTGGTAGCTTTCTTCACTGCAGATACTTTAATTCAACGTCTTCATCATCCTCATCGATGTCGAAACCTTCAGTTTGAAGCATTTCAATCACTTCAGCAGCGGTAAAAGCCGCTGTTGTGATCCAGTTTGCACCAAAAATTTCCACTTGTATTGCCATTTTCGATACGTATGCAGATTACCTTGTCATGTGGGGTCCTGAACTCGCTGGCTCGCTGTGGAGTGTGTTGTTATGAAATCTCATGAAGAAACTTTCCATTCGACCCTTAACACGTTTGCAATGCCTGGTGTAGCTGTGATTGTTATGCTACCCCATGAGGAAAACGTCGAAAAATTTTTAATTCTTGAAATTGCTATAGCGTTCTGTCGTCCAGAATGCTACCTTACGTCAGGAACGCTATAGCGTTCCATCGTCCGGAGTGAGTTAAGGAGAAGGGTATTTATTGGTGCTGCAGGATTTAATAATAATGCTTGGAGCTTGGGTTTAATAAAGTGCAGGAAGGGGGTGTGCCTCTGTGTGTGTGTGTGTGTAGTGTGTAGTGTTTATGTTTTTGTGTGTTTATGAGTGAACTTTTAAAAATTTGGGATGGGTTTTCGGGTGGTGGTTAGGGCTAGGGAGGAGGGGCGTTGGTGTAGCATGAGTTATAATACCAAATGCTTGGGGCTTTGGTTTAGAGTGGAGGAAATGTTTGCCTGCATATGTGTGTGTGTGTGTGTGTGTGGATGTTTGTGAGGAGCTAAAGTGAAAAAAACAAAACAAAACAAAAAAAAAAGAGATCAAAAGACAATGATAACATATGTATCACCACAACTAAATTATACCTACTCCCCCACCCACCACCCATCACTTTCGACATACTTTGTTCCTTGTGCAGGGTCCCATCACAGCGAAGATGACACAAACACTTTTGACACAGTTTTTTCCTTGTGCAGAGGGCCCCATCACGGCCAAGATGACACAGACAAACAATTATAATTATGACATACTTTGTACCCTTTGCAGGGCCCCATCGTGGCAAAGATGACACAAACACTTATAATTATGACATACTTTGTATCCTGTGCAGGGCCCCATCGCGGCGAAGATGATCGAGAAAGCCCTGGTGGACGGCACCTGGGTGGTGCTGCAGAACTGTCACCTGGCCACCAGCTGGATGCCCAAGCTGGAGAAGATCTGTGAGGAGGTCAGTGCAGTGCAGTGTGGCTGGGTTGTGGACACCCCTGAACACGGGGTGTGGCTGCTTAAATGAACAAAATGCCAACAAGAACATACCCAGCATGCACATGCAGCCGAAAATAGAGTGTAGTTGCCTAAATGGCAGGGTGAATGAACAAAGCAGCAACAAGAACATACCCAGCATGCACACTTTCCGGAAACAGAAGTATGGCTGCCTAAGTGGTGGGTTAATAAGCAAAACACCAACAAGTACATACCCAGCATGCACATCCCCCAAAAACAGAGTATGGCTGCCTAAATGGTGAGGTAAATGAACAAAACGGCAACAAGTACATACCCAGCATGCACACCCCTCAAAAACGGGAGTGCGGCTGCCTAAATGGTGGGGTAAATTAACAAAAATGGGTCATATACGTAAAATGTTAATGTCTATGGGTGTGTATGTGTGACTGAAACCTGATTGAATGACACAGGAAACGAATGACGAGCACCCAGAATGGCAGCTGTCAGTCGGCTCTACCCATGTAGGCAGCCTGATGTGAAAATGACTCCATGTATGTAAAGCGCTTAGAGCTTGGTCTCTGACAGAGGATAGGTGCTATATAAGTACTCATATCATCATCATCATCGTAATCAGTGTACCTTGCTACACAGAGTCAGTCTGAGCGTTGTGTCCTTCTAGAGTCTATCTGACGTGTGTGTGTCTTGTTTTTTTTTGTTTTTGTTTTTTCTGTCAGCTGTTCCCAGCATTGTGTGGACTTTTTGTTGTCTGTCATGCCATGCGTGGGTTACTGAATATCAAGAATGCTGGACATTTTGATAAATCAGTGGAAAAATGTGTTAGCAGCAATCACACATGCAGATAACACATATCAGGGCTGTTACACATTTGTTTCATAGAACATATCACTGTAACTGATAGTTTCTGGAATGTTAATTAAACAGACTTTATATTATTGAATCATGTATTTTGTTAACTAACTGTGGAGCTTGAAACAAAATAGAACATTTGGTGCAAGGGTAAAAATAAGCAACCACCCACTCTTCCTCCCAAGAAAACAAAATCCAAAC
>JAAQRG010029822.1:0-24463 GCA_011634625.1 Babylonia areolata
ATATGTGTGTGTGTGCATGTGGATATAGATTATAATGATGGTGGTGGTGGTGGTGATGATGATGATGGCGGTAAGTCACAAAGTGTGATGATGATGACAACAACGACAGTGATGATGATGATGATAATGATGTTGGACATGATGATGATGATGATGTTGGACATGATGATGATGATGGTGGTGGTCATGATGATGGTTATGATGATGATGATTGTGGTGGTGATGGTAATGGTGGTCATGATGATGATGATGATGATGATGGTGGTGGTGGTCATGATGATGATGGTGGTTATGATGATGATGGTGGTGATGGTAATGGTGGTTATGATGATGATGATGATGGTGGTGGTGGTGATGGTAATGGTGGTTATGATGATGATTGTGGTGGTGATGGTGATGATGATGATGATGGTGGTGGTGGTGGTGATGATGATGATCATGTTGGTCATGATGATGATGATGGTGGTGGTCATGATGATGATGGTGATGATCATGATAATGATGGTGATGATGATGATGATGGTCATGATGATGATGATAATGATGGTGATGGTGATGATGATGATGGTTGTGGTCATGATGATGATGATGGTGACAGGACTGGTGCTGACAGGCGAGATCTTTCAGTTCATGACGTTTGTGGGACGGTATCCCTTCGTCATCATCAGCATGCTGCTCTTCAGTGTCTGCAGTGCTGCCGGACAGGTGTGTGTGTGTGTGTGTGTGTGTAAGTGTGTGTGTGTTGTATGTATGTATGTGTGTGTGTGTGCGCGCGTGTGTATATGTGCTCATGTGTGTGCGTCTGCGCGCACGTGTTTGTGTGTGTGTGTGTGTGTCTTTGTGTCTTTTGTGTGTGTGTGTGGGTGTGTGCGTGTGTGAGAGAGAGTTTCTTCAGAATAAGTTAAAATGGTGACAGACCCAACTGGTTACGTTCATGTTCTAACGCTTTGATTTGTCTCTGCACAAGAGTTAGCACTATATAAATACTAATTATTATTATGTGACAGATGATCATCTTTATTTCGTTCATGTGACAACAGATGTTTATCTCTTATGTTCACGTGACAACAGATGTTCATCTTTATTATGCTCACGTGACAACAGATATACATCTCTATGTTCATGTGACAGCAGATGTTCATCTCTGTGTTCACGTGACAACAGATGTTTATCTCTTATGTTCACGTGACAACAGATGTTCATCTTTATTATGCTCATGTGACAACAGATGTACATCTCCATGTTCATGTGACAGCAGATGTTCATCTCTGTGTTCACGTGACAACAGATGTTCATCTTCAAAACGGTGACGGAGTTTGGGCCCCTGACGTGCTCCATCTTCACCACCACCCGCAAGTTCTTCACCATCCTGTGTTCCATCCTGCTGTTCGGCCACCCCATGAGTGGCCGCCAGTGGACGGGCACCGTGCTGGTCTTCATCGGCCTTTTCCTCGACAACATGTACGGCAAGCCCCTCAAGGTCACCGCACCTGGCACCCTCTCAAGGTGATGGATGGTGGTCAAGGGGCGTAACTGTGTTAGATTCTGTTTTTTTGGGGGGGGCTTGGGTTGGGGGTTTTGATTTATTTTTGTGTTGTGATGTACTTTATCTATCTATATATATATATATATATATATATATATATTAAAAAAAATTAATTATCTATTTAAAAATGTTGTTTAACAGTGAAGCAGCTAGTCTTGCCTTCTTCTCCTCCTCCCAGTGCATAGTTCTGTGCACACACTTTTTTTCTTTTGGGTTGAGGGGAGATGATTTTTCTTTATTGTCCCTTAATGTTAGAAGTTCTGATAATTTGAATCATGAAAATAAAACAAAACCCAGAACTTACCCACTGTACAGTATAACACACACACACCAGCGTAGTTTTCTTTTCTTCACTGATGTCAGCAGATTTCACGAAGTCTGGTGAGCTGGTTGATGGTTTTGGCCGTTTCTTCACTGGTGATGTGATCAGCGTTTCTGATGTTTGCGGTCTTGCGATGACCGCTCATTTCTGTGGCTTGGATGTCTGTAGGGTTGACTACAATAACAGCGTCAGAACAGCATATGCATGTGTGTCTGTATGTTTACGGTTTCAGTGTCAGAGCTTTTTCCTCACCTAAAATTCTTACAACAGCGGTCATATCAGTCAGTGTCATATGTATGTATTTATTCACCCTCCTGGTTGCTGGATCTCTATTGTTTTTGATCGTTAATATGAGGTCTGTGTTCAGTTTTTGCAAGGAAACGAAGAAGAGGAGTTGCTTGATTTAAAAAAAAAAAAAAAAAAATTGAATGCTTGCAGTTTCAGTTTTATTGATGCATTATTATAGAATCTTTTTCAAAACCAGAGTTCGGGAAAGGAACCATTCCAGCAATTGATGTCTCATTGTGTGATGACCAGATTTTTGGAACAAAGTGAATTTGTATTCCATTGTATTTTTTAAAATTAATATGGTTGGTAAGATCAGTTATTTATTTATTTATTTATTGTGACTGCATTGATGTGTTGTGTCATTGTGTGATGACCAGATTTTATGAACAAAGTGAATGTGTATTCCATTATTTTTTTGAAAATGAATATGGTGTGGTTAGATCTTTTTTTTGTTCATGACTGCTTTAATGTTGTGCCATTATGTGATGACCAGATTTTGTGAAGAAAGCGAATGTGTATTTTATCATATCATCTCCTTGACTGCCTGAGGGAAGAAAAAGAAACAGTAGAAATTGGTGTTTCAAATCATAAATCAGTATATAGATCGATCAGCCAAAACCTGAGAAAGTGTTGTGAAGAGAAACACCAGATCAATTATGTGAACTTTCAGCTCTCCAGAGTTATTTCCCTTATTTTGATGATTATGTCATCAGTGACATTACACTGCCAGACGATTTCATGGGCACGTCAGTGGAAGGGCTACGAGAGGCACGATGTCATCACTGACATCACACTGCCAGACGATTTCATGGACACGTCAGTGGAAGGGCTAAGAGAAGCACATCAGACTTCTGATTCAGTGTTCACCAGTCATCAGGGTTTAACCCTTTCAGCCCTTAAGGTCCTCTGCCTGTGCAGCCTTCCCAGCTTGGCATGTTTTGGCCTGGCTGCATCAACAGGAAGGGGTGCTTCACTTCAGGCACAAATTTATAGCAACCGCTCAACCAATAGCTACTGAACTTCACATTATGACTGAAATATAATTTTGCCTGGCTGCATCAACAGGAAGGGGTGCTTCACTTCAGGCACAAATTTATAGCAACCGCTCAACCAATAGCTACTGAACTTCACATTATGACTGAAATATAATTTTGCCACATGTTGCTTAAGTCTCAAGACAAAGGATTTAACAGTATACTTGTAACTTTAAATTAAAAACAGAAATAGTAAAATGTCAGCTTCTGTTGATGTTGAAGGTTGTTTGCTATCTACATGATTGTCTACACTGGTTGCTAATTTGATCTCCTTCACTTTCCTATGAATTGTCGAAAGAATTATGTGACAAATCGTCATTATTTGGGTTGAATTCGCTACAAGAGTCCATCATAATTTCATTCATCTCTAAACTGCACAGTAAGCCTTTGACGCTTTACCATATCAGTGCGGAGAACCAGATAAAAAACACACTATTCGTTCGATTTTTGGAGCGAAACTTCATGTGCGAGCGACGAAGGAAGTTAAGTTGGAGTTACTTCCCTTACATAGCAGTTTAATGCATAACAATGAGCTGACGAACAGGTTTAAATAAACCAGTTTCTCCGCTGGCCTGTCAGGTGAGCTCAGGTGGAGAACGGCAATCAGCGGGGCACACCTCTCAGACGGCGCAGGCTTGAATGAATTAAGCCTCTGTTTTGGCCTGTCAGGCAGGTGCAGGAGTGAATGGTTACCTGACTTTTGGGTGAGGAAGGTTAAAACAGTGGAAGGAGAGGACTGGGTCCCACCTTCCCACGCCCAGCCCTGGACACAGTGGATGTGAATTCATTGCCCTTCCTTCCCACGCCCAGCCCTGGACACAGTGGATGTGAATTCACTGCCCTCCCTTCCCACGCCCAGCCCTGGACACAGTGGATGTGAATTCACTGCCCTCCCTTCCCACGCCCAGCCCTGGACACAGTGGATGTGAATTCACTGCCCTGGTGCCTGTTTTGACTTCATGATATTAAAAAAAAAGAATTTTGGTTAGATTAGTTCTTTGTTAATGATGTTTAGTTGTTAAATTTTGACTGTGATGTGAATAGTTAATGACTTTTTGTGTTAGAAACAAAACAAAATAATTATGAAAATAAATCTCATGTGGACTTTTGGGGGAAGAGATCTGAACAGTGTGAGGTTCAGTGTACATGCTTTTATTCAGGTGACCATACCAGCTATGCAAGTTTGTGTGTGTGTGTGTGTGTGTGCGTGTGTGTGTGTGTGTGTGTGTGTGTGTGTGTGTGCCACCTGTAATGTTCTCTCTCAGCTGTTCTGGTTTGGCGATGAGGTGTTGATATTGTAAACACTGGGATGGGCACTAGCTGTTCAGTCTGCATTGTAATTTGTAACCATGTGGCCTTACATGTTTTTTTTATGTGGCTTTGAAGTGGGTTTTAATTTAAATCCTTTTTTTTATGATTTTTTGTAATCAGGAGATGATAAGTTAAGCAGAAGGGCTGACAACCTCATCACAATCTGGTCTTTGTTGTTTTTTGGGTTTGTTTTTTGCTAAAGGAGCTTAATGGTTGGGCAGTCCTGATGTGGCCGTATGGACAAAAAGCGACAATGTCAAAAGTCACAAGTCACATGTACCAAGCTTTGTAGGCGGAGAAAGAATTCTGCACTTGTTGACTGCTTTCTTACTCTTCATCACACTTGTTGACTGCTTTCTTACTCTCCACACTTGTTGACTGCTTTCTTACTCTTCATCACACTTGTTGACTGCTTTCTTACTCTTCATCACACTTGTTGACTGCTTTCTTACTCTCCACACTTGTTGACTGCTTTCTTACTCTTCACACTTGTTGACTGCTTTCTTACTCTTCATCACACTTGTTGACTGCTTTCTTACTCTTAATCACACTTGTTGACTGCTTTCTTACTCTTCATCACACTTGTTGACTGCTTTCTTACTCTCCACACTTGTTGACTGCTTTCTTACTCTTCATCACACTTGTTGACTGCTTTCTTACTCTTCATCACACTTGTTGACTGCTTTCTTACTCTCCACACTTGTTGACTGCTTTCTTACTCTTCACACTTGTTGACTGCTTTCTTACTCTTCATCACACTTGTTGACTGCTTTCTTACTCTTAATCACACTTGTTGACTGCTTTCTTACTCTTCATCACACTTGTTGACTGCTTTCTTACTCTCCACACTTGTTGACTGCTTTCTTACTCTTCATCACACTTGTTGACTGCTTTCTTACTCTTCATCACACTTGTTGACTGCTTTCTTACTCTCCACACTTGTTGACTGCTTTCTTACTCTTCACACTTGTTGACTGCTTTCTTACTCTTCATCACACTTGTTGACTGCTTTCTTACTCTTCACACTTGTTGACTGCTTTCTTACTCTTCATCACACTTGTTGACTGCTTTCTTACTCTCCACACTTGTTGACTGCTTTCTTACTCTCCACACTTGTTGACTGCTTTCTTACTCTCCACACTTGTTGACTGCTTTTACTCTTCATGGCAGTCCAGTGAATGTGTGTTATGTACTGTCCTTCTGTATAGAGTCGTGCTCCTTTTTATTTTTATTTTTATTTTTCATTTTTTAAAGTAGATGCAGTGCAACAGTTTGACACTTCCTTGAAACTGAAACTGGTATACTTTCAGATTTAAGAGACTGTTTTTGTTTTTTTGGGTTTTTTGGGTTTTTTTTCATGTCTCAGTGTTCTCTCTGTGTTAGGTGTGATGGTCTTTTGTATTATATATTAACCTGGTTTTTCATTTTTCTGTGTAATAAATTGCAACAAAAGAAGCATCCCTTCAGTCCATTTGAGTGAAAGGATTCGCATGTGTAAAATGCATGAAAAGTGCCCATGGTTTAGTGTGTAGGTTGATGGTGTGAGTGCAGTTTTCTGTCTGACAGGAGAAGCTGGGGTGTGTAGGTTTGAGGGGTGGCATTGTGGATGTAAAATGTCTTGGTTAACTCTGACACGGGCTTGACTCATGTTCTTTGCATTACTCATACGGAAACCTGTGTGTTGATTGGACGTACAGCAGTAGTAATGGTGTTAACAGTCATAGCAATGATGATTATGATCATTATTGTCTCGAAGGATTCTTTGAACTTGAGTGCAGGTTTTTATCTTCATGAACCCAAGCTTTGAAAAGGGTCTTGAATATGGGATGTTGACTGATATTGTATTGCATTGTATTGTATTACTCTATTTGTCACAACAGATTTCTATGTGTGAAATTCGGGCTGCTCTCCCCAGGGAGAGCATGTCGCTACACCAAGAGCGCCACCCTAATTTTTTTTATCTGCATGCAGTTTTATTTATTTTTCCAACAGAATTTTGCCAGGGACAACCCTTTGGTTGCCATGGGTTCTTTTACGTGTGCTAAATGCATGCTGCACATGGGACCTCAGTTTATCATCTCATCCAAATAACTAGCGTCCAGACCACCACTTAAGGTCTTGTGGAGGGGGAGAAAATACTGGCGACCATGGGATTCGAACTAGTGTGCTCAGATTCTCTCGCTTCCTAGGCAGACGTGTTACCACTAAGCCAACATCCACATATCCTTTTAGAGATTTAGTGTTGGGTTTGTCAGCACTGAAATGAGGTCATAGAAGATCATTCACACTTTGAAGAAAGCATCGTTTGATTTAATGTTAGTCCTGCAGCTAGAAAGTTTGTTCAACTCTGAGAGAAGCTTTCATCACAGTGGGAACCAGTTTTAGTTTCAGTTTCAATTTCTTAAGGAGGCATCACTGTGTTCGGACAAATCCATATACACTACACCGCATCTGCTAGGCAGATGCCTGACCAGCCACATAACCCAACGCGCATAGTCAGGCCTTGAGTGAATACATGAACATTTCTGTACCTAAGAGAGTGGATTTCTTCTACAGAATTTTGCCAGAGGACAACACTTTTGTTGCCATGGGTTCTTTTTCACTGCACCAAGTAGATGCTCCACACGGGACTTGGTTTATGACTAGACACTCATTTTGATTTTCCAGTAAAATTCAGGAGAAAGGGGGGAGAGTGGGATTCGAACCCAGACCCCCACAGACTCTCTGTATTGGCAGATGAGCGTCTCAACCATTCTGCCACCTTCCTCCGAGGTCTTGGGTTACCCAGTGTAGGTGGCCACAGTTGTGCTGGAAAGAGATTGGAGTGAGTCCCATCAGAGGTAGCTGTCGTTGTTTTTCACCCTGTGGCCAGCTCCTTCCCTGACTTCAGTGTGCTGGGGGATCACATGGGAAACTGGGACCACACAGTCAAGGGTCATTCACTTCATGGATGTTTTGGAGTGTTGCCAGAATCTCCTGTCCAACACTGTAGGTCTCTGTCTCTTAGCCAGGTTGACACAGGATGTATTATGAGGGAACAGCTGTGGCAAGTAGTCCATAACATGAATCGACCGCCAAATCAGCACCGTCATCACCCCCATCATCATACTATGAGCGTACAGCCGTGTTGTCCCAAACCTAAATGGACCATCGTCATCACCCCCATCATCATACTATGAGCATACAGCCGTGTTGTCCCAAACCTAAATGGACCATCGTCATCACCCCCATCATCATACTATGAGCGTACAGCCGTGTTGTCCCAAACCTAAATGGACCATCGTCATCAGCATCGTCATCACCCCCATCATCATACTATGAGCGTACAGCCGTGTTGTCCCAAACCTAAATGGACCATCGTCATCAGCATCGTCATCACCCCCATCATCATACTATGAGCGTACAGCCGTGTTGTCCCAAACCTAAATGGACCATCGTCATCAGCATTGTCATCACCCCCATCATCATACTATGAGCGTACAGCCGTGTTGTCCCAAACCTAAATGGACCATCGTCATCAGCATCGTCATCACCCCCATCATCATACTATGAGCGTACAGCCGTGTTGTCCCAAACCTAAATGGACCATCGTCATCAGCATCGTCATCACCCCCATTGTCCCAAACCTAAATGGACCATCGTCATCAGCATCGTCATCACCCTCATCATCATACTATGAGCGTACAGCCGTGTTGTCCCAAACCTAAATAGGTACCTCTAGATGCAGTGTCATAATGATAATAATAATGATAGTAATGGATACTTACATAGCCCACAATCCAGAAATCTGCTCTAGGTGTTTTATAAAATGGCCCTGTGCGGTTGGCTGTACTATAAGCAACAAGAACAAGGTGTTTTATAAAACACATGGTTTATACATTGCACATTATATCAATGTTACGTATACACACTAAAATGTGACTAGCATACTATCACTCCCACCATCATTCATCATCAAAATATAGAAAGCACAATGCCCCAAATTCTTGGCCACACACACACAAAAAAATCTTTGCAGCTTGGGTTGAGATTAATGATTGTTTAGCAAAGTTACTCATGATTTTATCAATGTTATTGATGGTTTTGGGGGCATGCTATGGTTTATCTTCTGAAAAAGCCCAAGTTTACATTGTCTTGTGTTGTCTTTGTGGGCTAGTTCCCCAATCCACGGTCACTTGTGTCTAGGACATGAGAGTGGGCTTTGACTTGTGTATAATTCTACACGTCGGTCGGACCAGTTTTACCCTGCCATACAGGCAGCCACTCACTGTGCTTGGGTCAGAGTTGACGCTGTATGGATGATGTTGTATTGCGTTGCATTTTATTGCATTACTTTTTCTCTCAGCATGTTTCCCCGTGTACAGAGTTGGACTGCTGTTTCCCATGGAGGTTGTGTCGCATCAGTGCATCGCCACCTATTTTTTGTGTTGTTGTTGATGTTGTCTACAAGTGTATCTGTGGATTTTTCTGCAGAATTTCGTCAGAGACAACCCTTCTGTTGCTGTGGGTGTCTTTAGGTTCTTTACCAAGTGCAAAGTACGTGCTGCATATAAGGCCTTGGTTTATTGTCTTTTCCAAGAGACTACCACTCAAGGTGTGGAGGAGGATGTGGGTGGTAAAAGTCCTGTCTTTGTGTGGGATTTGAACCCATGGAGGTGTTAGTGGGGTGCATTACCACTTGGCCACAGCCCCTGTCTCCACACCCCTGCAGTGTGCAGGGTACCCACTTCAAGGAATTCCTGGAGTTCAAACGAAAGTCAAATAATATTTCAGCAAAGGAACAAAATCTTTCAGCAAAAAACTAAATTTCAGCAAGTGTCAACTGCAAGAGCATGTATGTGTGTGTCTAAAAAATGTGTGTTTTTAAGGAGTGTATTTCTTTTTATTCTAAGCATTATTTACTTGATATTTTTTTTGTTTGGTGGATCATGCTTTTTTATTCATTCTGTGAACGCATTGGATTGAGCTGTTGTAATGTTTTATGTTATGTTTATATCTGGCTTGATGTAAGGCACTTTGAGCAGCATCAGTACTGGATATCACGCCATAGAAAAGTTATGAATTATTATTATTTATTTAAGAGTAACTGAACTGGAGTAAGTCTTATTTGTGTAGAGTCAGAGTGATGACTGGGAATAGTAATGCTGTGAGACGTTACTGAAGCTGTGAAGGTGAGAACAGAGAAGTGCTGGAATGTATAGCAGTGCCTTTTTCATCTGTAGATGTCAGGTCGGAGGTGCTCTGTGTGAATTGTAGATTTATGATAATGGCGGTAAGACTGCATCGTTTTTTATGTTAATTTCTTTCTCTCTCTTTTTTTATTTTTTCTGAGGGAGCATGCCTGGACTCTCCTAGAATTTCAGGAACTTTTGATTTTCCTTAGTGGGAGCCCTGATTGTGGGTGTGAAGTGTGTGGGTGTGAGATGTGAGGTGTGTGGGTGTGTGGTGTGGGTGTGCGGGTATGTGGGTGTGTGGGTGTGAGGTGTGTGGTGTGGGTGTGAGGTGTGTGGGTGTGTGGTGTGGGTGTGCGGGTATGTGGGTGTGTGGGTGTGAGGTGTGTGGGTGTGTGGGTGTGAGGTGTGTGGGTTTCAGTCTCTTTGATACAGCAGGGGACGGGCTAAATTAGGACACAAGTAGGTCTACAGGCTGACTGAACAGGGACGTCAGAAAACCATTGTCTCCACCTAAAGGTTGTTGTGACCACCCTGTTATTGTGACCATCCTGTTGACTGGCTATCTGATCTCATCCTTTTGGGGATGTTCTCTTGATCCGTTGTCAGTATGACCATTATGGTGCCTGTGTTCCTTTGCTGCTGTCAGTATGATCATTCTGGTGCCTGTGTTCCTTTGCTGCTGTCAGTATGATCATTATGGTGCCTGTGTTCCTTTGCTGCTGTCAGTATGACCATTATGGTGCCTGTGTTCCTTTGCTGCTGTCAGTATGATCATTATGGTGCCTGTGTTCCTTGCTGCTGTCAGTATGACCATTATGGTGCCTGTGTTCCTTGCTGCTGTCAGTATGACCATTATGGTGCCTGTGTTCCTTTGCTGCTGTCAGTATGATCATTATGGTGCCTGTGTTCCTTTGCTGCTGTCAGTATGATCATTATGGTGCCTGTGTTCCTTTGCTGCTGTCAGTATGATCATTATGGTGCCTGTGTTCCTTTGCTGCTGTCAGTATGATTCTTCTTCTTCATTTGTGGGCTGCAACTCCCAAGTTCACTCATATGTACATGTGTGGGCTTTTACGTGTATGACCGTTTTTACCGTTTTTGGGGGTGTGTATGCAGGGTATGTTCTTGTTTCCATAACCCACTGAACTGACATGGATTACAGGATCTTTAATATACGTATTTGATCTTCTGCTTGCGTATACACACGAAAGGTGTTCAGACACAAGCACATCTGTACATATGTTGAACTGGTTTATCGGAAAAATCTCCACCTATTACCCACCAGGTGCCGTTACCGAGATTTGAACCCGGGACCCTCAGATTGAAAGTCCAACACTTTAACCCTTCGGCTATTGCGTCCATCAGTCAGCACAATATTTTGGGCACCTATTATCTTTTTCTGCAGTCAGTATGATATGGTTCTTATTACCTTGTTCAGCAGTCAGCACAATGTTGCATATTTTCCTGTTCTACGATCAATTTGACATGTTTTTTTCTCTTGTTCTGAAATAATTTTTTATATGTTGTCTTTCCTTTTCTCGTACAGTCAATATGATATGGTGCCTTATGATGAATTAAACAAAAGCTGAAGGAGTGTGTGTGTATGCTGTGTGTTTGTTTGTATTCATGGGGAATATGTGAGCATTGTGTCTGTGCCATGATTAAGTGTGTTAGGTTAAATGTAATTTTAGGAACAACATTTCCTTTCTGAAACTAATGTTCCATTCTTGCTCAGCTGATATGCTGTCTTCTCACCCCCTTTCTTTCTTGTCTGTGTGTGTGTGTATGTGTTGGTAGCTGTGTTTAACTGTGTGTGGATATATTTGTTAATGTATGCATGCATATATGTGAATATGATCAAATGCATTTTTTATCAACAAAACATTTGCAGAATACCAGAATAAATAGCATTGTACATTTCACCTGAAAACAACTACAAAATACTAATTCTTCAGTTCATTTAAGGTTCACAGGTAAATTTGTTTTCCCTGTCTGAACTTTACAAAGTACCCTGTAAGTTCATTTCTTTTCATTTTAAAGGCCTGCATTAAATGTTTATCGTGTAATTCACATTCACACCTGTTTGCAACTACCTTGACTGCTATCTCTCAGACATACGTGTGCAAACATGCGCACACACACATGCACACACACATACACACACGCACACACACACACGCACACACACACATACACACACACACATGCACACACACACACACACATTCCAATGAGACATTAAACTGAGGTTCCATGTGCATGCTGCACACGGGATAAAGAACCCACGGCAACAAAAGGGTTTGATCTAAACAAAATGTTTCACTCACATTTCATGAAGACATCAACTCTTCAACGGCAGTAAACAATAAATAAGGCGGTAACAAAAAAAGAGAGTAGGGGTTGCATGAGAATGGAAATGGGTTGCCATGTTTTTAGGCGGTCTAAAATTCAAGAGATTGTTTTGTTTTTTTCAGTTAATGAGTTGTAAGGTCACCATCCAGCTACAACCAAGCCTCCATCAGAATGCCTCTTGACAATTGTGTTGTCAAAAGGACAGACAGATACGTATTGCGGCAGTAAGCTTTTCGTCGTCCTCGTGGTCTCACCGTGGTTCGTCCAGTAACAGGGGGGAGGTGGCAGAGTGGTTAAGACGCTCAGCTGCCGATACACAGAGTCCGTGAGGGTGTGGGTTCGAATCTCGCCCTTTCTCCCAAGTTTGACTGGAAAATCAAACTGAGCGTCTAGTCGTTTGTGTGAAGCGATAAACCGACGTCCCCTGTGCAGCTCGCACTTGGCGCACTGAAAAAGAACCCATGGCAACGAGAGTGTTATCCTCTGGCAAAATTATGTAGAAAGAAATCCACTCTGACAGGTGCACAAATATATCAGCATGCACTCGAGGCCTGACAAACGCGTTGGTTATGCTGCTGTCAGGTGTGGTGTAGCGTATATGGATTTGTCCGAACGTAGTGACGCCTCCTTGTGAGAAACTGAAACTGCAACGGTTGTTTCGGTGTTTATCAGGGAACAGTAATGCAAAGTCAAAGTATCGAAAGTCCAGAAAAGTTCAGTCCCTTGAACGGACAGGCTGGGGGGAAAACCAAAAAAACAAAACACGCATCATCCATGAACGTTTGTAGGGGGGAAATAATTATTGGAGGGTTGTCCATGTTCAGTATGAACGCTTTGAGTCACCAGTGGGAACAAAGAACCATTCGCTGTGCACGTTTTTCCTTAGTTCGTACCCATGACAGTCGTCAGTTGTCTTCCGTGTTTGGAGTGAACCCACCCTAAAAGTCTGCGAAAGCCTGTAAAATTTAATTAAACCGTCTACGTGTGAGTGTCGAGCACATCGAGAAGGACCGAACGAACACCGAAATATTGAAACAGTAAGAGGTTGCTTGGAGTGTGTGTCAGTATGGTCACTGTGTGTAATTGAACTCCGGGTCGGTGAAGTCCTCGTGAAATGGAACGACAACACAGCGCAGACAGACTGGCGCCACATTGCTAACATCCCTCGGGCTGTCCGTCACGGCTCTTCCCTGGAGTTTCCTCCCTCTCTCTCTCTCTCTCTCTCTGTGTCTCTCTCTCCAATTCCAACATTACTGGCAAATGGGTGCTAAAATAACAAATTATTGTGTGTTTTATTTTGTTTCACCATGTCATTGTTATTGTTATGCTCCAACTAACCCCCCTCAGTTCCCAGTTCAGCCTCAACTAGTCAGATACAGAGCCGTATTGTAAATCTAAGTTGTGATCTGTGCATTTGACTATGGAGTATTGCTTTCGCTAATCCTATTGCATTGTATCAGACTGATGATTACATTTGGCCTTTTATTTTATTTCATTTTTTTCCCCTATTTGTATTATTCCCCCTTTTGTTTCTTCTTTTTTAATTACCTTTTCTCTTCATCTGTGGCCGTCATCCTGTTATTGTCATGTTTCCTTGTTTCTCTATGACTGAAAAGAGTTAACGGGAATAAACAAACTCTGAAACTGTGTGTGTGTGTGTGTGTGTGTGTGTGTGTGTGTGTGTGTGTGTGTGTGTGTACTTTCTCCTGCCAACAGAAGATGCCGGTTCGATTAAGACGTAGCAACATCTCCTTGCCCAATGTACCGCGAAAGCCCAGAAGATGAAAATAATTTTGTATTCAGCTGCAAAAGATACGATGAACTGCGAAAAAACTACCCTTTTCAATACAGCTCCAGCGCAGAGAAAAGATTTGTTCGGCATACTGATGACAGAAAATGAAGATATGATACTTTCACTCGCAAAATATGTATCTGAGGCAATAAATAATTATACGGAAAACGTCCATCATTGGTCCAAACAATCATTAATCAGCTGAAATTTATATGGGTTCTATGAGGAAAAAAACATGGATAAAAAGGAAGGGCTACATTTGGATGGTCAATCTCGACATTATAATTATTTGAATAAATAATTATTTCAGGATTTATATATACTTTAGTATGTCTTTGTATTGATATGATGTGTGTCGATGGTACATGCGTGAATATTTATTATATCTGTACTTTGTTTTCTGTGTACTGTTCAAACCTTGGAGACGAACGACTGGAAAAAAAAGGCACATTACCCCCCTGTCACATGTACTTTAAGCTAATGAAAAGTGCCAAAGTGTCGCAAATCTCATATTAGTTTATGTTGTTTCTTTTCTTTTTTTTCTTTTTTTTTTTTTGTTTCTTCTTTTTTTTCTTTTCTTTTTTCTTCTTCTCCTTCTTCTTGTTTCTGTTCCATTTTTATCTATTTTGCACCATTTTGTTCTGATTAGTACCTGCTATGTCACCAGAACTTTTCAGCTTTTGACATTAAACATTTCAGTGTTCAGTGTTCTCTGTTTGCTCCACTGTGTCTGGGTTGAAATCTCGCAGGCCCCAGTAATTATGATTTTACCGTCTACCGTTTCAATTAGCATGCTTTGTGTGTTAAGCTGCTGGACAGGTGTCTGCTTAGTAGATATTGAGCAGCATATATATATATATATGTATATGGATTTGCCCGAACGCAGTGACGCCTCCTTGAGCAACTGAACTGAACTGAACTGAGCTGTACTGCTGCGGGGAGTGTCACGACTGATGTGTGTCAATTTATGTCAATTATTCTCAGGTCAGTCCAACCACCTTTGGCTCTCATGCTGTTCCTTTGCTACTTATCTGCTGTCCTGTCTCTTTATGTGGCTGTCTCTGTTTTCTCTTAGTAATTCCCATCACCCCCGGCACACATGTACACACACGCTGACGTGCACACTCATGCATACGCACACGCATACACACTGACAAACGTAAGTTGTACTGAATCTTTATAGATAAAGATGTGTGCAGATGGCCCAGAGGTAACGCGTCCGCGTAGGAAGCGAGAGAATCTGAGCGCGCTGGTTAGAATCACGTCTCAGCCGCCGATATTTTCTCCCCCTCCACTAGACCGTGAGTGGTGGTCTGGACGCTAGTCATTCGGATGAGACGATAAACCGATGTCCCGTGTGAAGCATGCACTTAGCGCATGTGAAAGAACCCACGGCAACAAAAGAGTTGTTCCTGGCAAAATTCTGTAGAAAAATTCACTTCTATAGGAAAAACAAATAAGATTACACGCAGGAAAAAAAAATACAAAAAAATTGAGTGTCGTTGTAGTATAGCGACGCTCTCTCCCTGGGGAGAGCAGCCCGAATTTCACACAGAGAAATCTGTTCTGTGATAAAAAGAAATACAAATACAAATATTTAGAATTTTATCATTTTGTTGGGGGGTCAAATATATCACAAAGTACACGGGAACAGAAGTTATAAGTATCTAATAAGATAAAGACAGGATCGAAGGGGGAAGAAAGAATGATTGTCGGCGTTCAATGTCGTTAATGATAACTATGATAATGATGATCGTATCTATATCGCGCTGAATCTTATGCAGAGACAAATCAAAGCGCTTTCGCACCAGTCATTCACACGCATGCATAACTCTAAAAACTGGAGAAACTGAAGACAAGGAAGAGGCAGGGAAGAAAGGCTGTCTTGGGAAGAGGTGGGTCAGACTAGAAAGAGCGGAGTGCGGAGACCTGACGAGGCGAAAGAGGAAGTTCATTCCAATTGCAAGGTCCAAAGACGGAGAAAGAACGGCGGCCAACAGTGCAGTGTTTAAGGCGTCAGAGAAAAGTCGTCATGACACGCAGTGGACACGTCATAAACTGGTTACCCCCACCCCCACCCCCAAAGTCCGTCAACCCACCCCACCCCATCCTCCTCCTCCTCGTCTGTCGTAAAGTGATGACAGGGATCACCAAGAGTTCCTTTACAGCCCCCCATCCCCCCTTCCTCCCTCCCCAGTCCGTCAGAACCCCCCTCCCTCCTCCCCCACCCTCCCCGCGTGTCATAAAGTGATGACCATATGACCACCAATGTTAACAGTTCCTCCGCAGCCCCTACGTGCTCGTTGTCGGCACGGTCACCCACGCCCTGCACTGTTCAGTTCAGTGACCTGGGTCTTGATTGTGACTGGGCTGTAAACCCCCCCCCCCCCAACCCCCTTCTCCCCCCCCACACCCCCCTCCCCACGCACCGCACACACACATGGAAAACTAGGACTTCGTATAGGCCTATCAGTTTCTGCGGCGTTTGCTGGTGGAGACATGTACACACATCTTGACAGACACACACACACTCATGCACGCACATCTTGACACACGCACCACACCACCCATCCGCCCCCCCACCACCACAGATGGAAAAGTAGGAAGACGTAGGCCTATCGGCCGGGTCTCAGTGAATAATAATAATAATAATAATAATAATGGATTCTTTTATAGCACTTTATCCAGAATTCTGCTCAAGGTGCTGTACAAATGGCATAGTATTATACATATTTCATTACATCAACCTTACATATAGATAACAAAATGCACCTTGCAGAAGATATACACACATAAACAATACATAGATCTACATACATACAAGCATATATTGAAACATACATACTCCACCGCCCCCTGTTCAACCACCCCCGCCCCCCACACACACATACACACAAATTTGCACATGTATACGTGCATATGTGTACAAATACATAATTATGAATGCACGCATAGTCAAGCATACCACATGTACTCTGAGAAATCCAGAAACTGACACAAAAGTGGTGCATAAACATAGTTCTTCGAATAAAGAACAACATGCCCACTAAAGTGGTGAGAAATGATCAGAGAGTTAAAGATATAAAGAGTTAAAGATACTCTGTCTTTTTAAATGTTAATTTCTTTTCTGCACAAGAATTTTCCAAACCCTTTACGGTTTGTGTGAGCGGGTGTCTCTCTGTCTTTGTTTTTGTGGGCTGCAACTCCCATGTTCACTCGTATGAACAAGTGGGTTTTTGTGTGTATTACCAGTTTTACCACAACATTTAGGCAGCCATACTCCATTTTCTTGGATGATACCCTTTACTGACTTTTTCAAAAAAGTCTGGAATTTGGAACACATTTGCAAAGTCTTACATACACATGTGCATGCATGCAAAACAAACATACGCAAACAAAACCTTGCTTATAAAAACAAACAAACATGGATATGTCTCTCTACACAAGTCACACATCAAACTTATGACAGTATTTTGATTAAATGAAATGTTACAATATGAAACAAAAATGTACATCCGGTAACAGTCATATTAATTCATACGATCATTACCAAATCACAGTTTTCAGAGAAAATGCAGGCAGCTTGATGTTGACGTACACACTGCCATCTTTGAGGGACAAGGCAACAGGGTTGTGATCCATATTGAGGAGGACGACAGCAGTGTAGGAGTCTGGCCTCATGAAAGCAGCCGCCTTGACGTAAGGAGACGGTGCCGCCATCTGCAGGTAAACTGACCCAGGTAGTAAGAACTTGCTGAAATGGCCCAAAGCATAGAACACTGGCTGTTTGTAAAACTCTTGGCTGGTGGCGTTGACAAGGATGGGACTATCATCCAGGTTATGAACCCAATTTGGGCCGCCAATGGTGCAAAGAGCAATATTCCAATCAGTCCAACCTGTTACCCAGTGGTTCAAATCATCCAAAATATCACTGGCGAAAGACTGTGTATGTTCCCAGACACCGATCTGGACCACTTAGACGGTAACTTCTGCGGCCGATATAAACTAGTCTGGGTATTCCTGGTGCGTGAAATGAAGCGCAACAACAGGTGAGAACTCGTCAATGTACCAGTGAAAGCCGATACCTGACACAAATCAGCTGCCTCCGGATCTGACAAAACCTTTTCCGCCCAGTATAGCAGAAGCAAATGGTTGTCATCCAGTATCACCAACTTCACATCCTGAAAGCTGTTGCTGTGCAGCGCCGGATCGCAGGTCCAGTCTCGCTGCTGTTCCGGCGTGAAGCCCATGGCCTGAAAGAAATGCTTGTAGATGTAGCCCTCGGTGGGGTCGTTCTTCGCCGTCAGATTCCAGAAGCTGATGTTGTGTGTCTGGTATTCCTGCAGGAACCTGACAAACTAGTTGGCCCAGGCCTTGTGGTAGGGTCGTCCAGGCTGCCCGATCAGCGTGCCGTTGCCCGTCATGTACCTGTTGGTCCGCATCCAGGCTGGGGCGCTGCAGGGACTGCTGAACAGACGCAGCTTGTGGTCGGTCAGGTTCTGTGCCTGCTGGATGTAAGGGATCTTGTATTTCAAGTTCTCTGGTGCAAGAGCAAATTTTTTCAGAGCAAAGTCTCCATCCACATCATGACAGGAATACTGGTGGGTAGAGATGTCACAGCTTCCCATCGACACTTCCAATGTGACTATGGCATTTACTGGTAGAAACACGTACCCACTTACACACATCTTGACAGGCGCGCACGCACACACGCACATCTTGACCGGCACACACACACTCGCACAAACACACACACACACACACACACACACAGAGAGAGAGAGAGAGAGAGAGAGAGAGAGATGTCTGTGAAGTGAACCACTTGTCAAACGAATGCAGTAAAACATTGTTAATCCAATGCTTGCAGGCTACAAGTTATTGAAGTACCTTTCCACGTTTCTCCTTTAGGATCATGTACTATGTGAAAGATTTCGCTGCTTTTACAATAAGCGATCAACGCACACAGAGACGATATAATATGGCCGCTGTGGTGTAAATTTCCATAGGGGGTTCCTTATTCATTTTCCGGCAGTTGGTTTCACACATTCAGACATAATTTATTAGACCATGCGGTTTAACAAGGCTATCTCTTACGTCTCCAGTTTTGTGAACTTGAATCGTAGAAACAAACACGAACACACAGACGGATCTGTGTTTGTAGTGTGTGTGTGTGTGTGTGTGTGTGTGTGTGTATGTGTGTGTGTGTGTGTGTGTGTATGTGTGTGAAGTCAAAATGATTTTTATTGACGGTAAAAGCTTTTTTTGTGCAGCATTTTTTTTTTCAGTTCTAAAAAAAGAAAAAAAGAAAAGAAAAACACACTCTGTGTGTGTGTGTGTGTGTGTGTGTGCGTGTGCGTGTGTGTGTGTGCAGCCAAGGTCAAACCAGTGGGGCCCTATAGCATTCCTCTGTCCAGACCTGACGGTTTGTGGCTGATGGTTGTGCTGTTATCCTGAACGTTATTAACTGGCTGGCCCACTCCCTATCTCTCTGTTCCTGTGAAACACACGAACTTTGCCTCTGGCCACAATGGATCTTCATAACGACAACAGGCACACACAGAGAGAGAGAGAGAGAGAGAGAGAGAGAGAGAGACTGGTAAGCCCCTCCTCAAATACCCCAAAGGCGTGTTCCACAAAGCTGGAGAAAAATCGACTTGAACTAACTCTTTGAAAACGACTGACAAAAGACCAGAACCTGTGTGGCCCTTATGAAGCCTGGAACTTCCGTGTTTATTTTCCCAGCAAGAGCAACTGAAGGCAGACTACCAACAAACAGCCAGTTCTGTCTCGTCGTGATTTTACACTGTCGCTGGGGTCGCCCTTGGGACACAATCAGACTGAGGAGAAGCATTTCTTGGCCATGAAAGCCACTAATCTTCGTCAAGGTGTTAAGAAGGAACAGGAGGAGTTACCTTCGCCTTCCATATAGGCGATTCCCAAAGGAAGTTCTTGTCGCGGTGGCTTGTGACACGCAAACATTATGACGTGCAAATTAGACTGTGACGTCTGTGAACCGTGACGTCTTTGAGGGAAGAGGAGGGGTGGGGGGTTGGTGAGGGAGGGGGGGAGAATGTGCGAAGAACAAATTAGAACTGGGGGTGAACTTTATCGCTCTCTTGAGTCTCTCTCTGTGTCATTGTCTCTCTTTCTCTTCACACACACACACACACACATACACACACACACACCTATACATATACACACACACACACACACACACACTGATAAGACACAGAGATGGCTGTCATTTCTCTATTGCTCGGGGCAATCAGACAGAGAGACAGTTGTAAATTGGATGACGGGGATTTGATTGTGTTGTTGCGGTTTTGTAGTGCTCTGTCTTCTTTGCGGGTACAGCGCAATTCGTAACGGAGTGAGGAACATGTTTTGTGAAATCTGTGTGTGTGTGTGTGGGGGGGGGTGACGAACCAGCACCGCCACGGAAAAAAAGGAAGAAGAAAATGATAATAATAATAATGATATTAATGATGGTGATTAGAACAAGAGAGAGAGGGAGAGAGAGAGAGTAAACGAATAAATAAAACGATTGAATAAGAAGAGCAAGGTTTTGTTGAGTTTGCAAGTCTCAGTTGAGCCTGTGTCTCTCTCTGTCTCTGTCTCTCTCTGTCTCTCTCTCTGTCTCTCTCTCTCAGTCTCTGTCTCTCTGTCCCCTGTCCGTCTTTCTGCCCCCCCCCCTGTACCCCCTCCACCCACCTCCCCCACACCCCCTCCCACTTATCTGCAGGCAGATGGCAGAGTGGAATCTAACGATCATCATTCACAGATCTTCAAATTCGGGCCTTCTGTGGCCGTGGTTTTGTAAGGGACTGTGTGGGAAAGAGCCCTTCACTGTATCGTCCCACAGGTACCGGCTTTGGAGCTGACAGAACGAAATGAAGATTAAATCAGATCAACTCAGATCAAATCAAATCAAATCAGATCAGATCAGATCAAATCGTCACGTGCTGTTCACAGCCACGGCTGTCCGCGAGGAGGCCATGTCACGTCTGAGCCGTGTGCTTAAACGAATGATTATCGTACAATACAATGCATTGCAATATAATACGACGCAATGCAATGCATTGCCATGCAATACAATACAATGCATTGCGATGTAATACAATGCATTACAGTACAATGCATTGCAATATGATTCAATGCAATACAATGCAGTTTCAGTTTCAGTAGCTCAAGGCGGCGTCACTGCGTTCGGACAAAACCATATACACTACACCACATCTGCCAAGCATATGCCTGACCAGCAGCGTAACCCAACGCGCTTAGTCAGGCCTTGAGACAATGCATTGCAATGTAATGGAACGCAACACAATGCATTGCAATATGATTCAATGCAACACAATGCATTACAATGTAATAGAACGCAACACAATGCATTGCAATATGATTCAATGCAATACAATGCATTACAATGTAATAGAACGCAACACAATGCATTGCAATATGATTCAATGCAATACAATGTATTACAATGTAATAGAACGCAACACAATGCATTGCAATATGATTCAATGCAATACAATGCATTACAATGTAATAAAACGCAACACAATGCATTGCAATATGATTCAATGCAATACAATGTATTGCAATGTAATATAATAGAACGCAACACAATGCACTGCAATGTAATACAATGCATTGCCATATGATGCACTGCATTGCAGTGTAACATAATGCAATAGAGTGCATTACATGTAATACAATAAAATGCAAGACAATGCGTTGCAATATAATACAATGCAATACAGTGCATTGCAATGTAATGTAATGCAATGCGATGCAATACACTACAACTTCATATCATACCATACCGTTCAATTCAATTCAGTTCAAAATACTGTATTGTCTGCTTCAAGTTTCTTGACCATATACCATACCACCATACCATACCATACCACCATACCATACCATACCATACCATACCATACCATACCACCATACCATACCATACCATACCACCATACCATACCATTCCATACTCATACCATACCATACCACCATACCATACCATACCACCATACCATACCATACCATACCATACCATACCATACCATATATCTTTATTAATCCAAACTGGACATTACATTCATCTTTAAAATACGAATGGTATCGTCCATATCCCTTGTTCTCTCTCTCTCTCTCTCTCTCTCTCTCTCTATATATATATATATATATATATATATATATATATGTCTGTATGTATGTCTTCCTGTCTGTCTGTCTGTGTCTGTCCTCCCTCTCTCTCTCTGTATGTATGAGTTGTCAATATTTACAGATATCTGGGCATATTTTTCTCCACACGCTTGAGTTTCGTTGGGGCATGCACAGATCTAGCAAGCAGAGCCAAGAATGCATTGATTTGTGTTATGAAAAAGTTGCATATGCTCAATAATGTTTCCTTATTTATCAAATTATTTGATACACAAGTGCAGCCTGTGGTGCAAAACGGCTCTGAATTGTGAGGTCTAGACAAAGCTGCTGTTTACTGTGAATCAGTCCACACTTTTGCATTAAAGAGATTTTTAGGAGTTGATAGGCAAACGCCAAATGACTTAGTATATGGTGAAACGAATCGATACCCGTTATATTTAGTTTCTGCAGTCAGGTGTATACGTTACTGGTTGAGATTACTACAAATGGAACATAACAGAATACCCCGCAAAGCTTATGGTATGCTATATGATTTAGATGCTAGAGGCAGAGTGAACTGGGTAACCAAGATTCGCCATGTTTGTTTGAATATGGATTTGGATTTGTTTGGTTAAACCAAGGTGTTGGTAGCATCCGGGCGTTTATCGGTGTGTTTCGACAACGTCTAATTGATTGTAGATGGCAGAAGTGGTCTGATCATATTCAGAATAGTGAAAGATTTAGTTTCTATAAGAATTTTTGCAGTGTGTCTGATCTGAAACCTTACTTAGTGTTGAATATGGATAGACATTTAAAATATATCACAAGATATAGATTAGGTATTACAGAATTAGCGGTCCATCACTACAGATACAGAACATGTAACGACAGTGATCTGACCTGTCCGTTATGTAAAGAATCACAAGAAATGAGATACACTTTGTTCTTTGCTGTCCAGCTAACATTCGAGAGGAGTTTATTCAGCCTAGATATTATTGTAAACCTACGTTGTTTAAATTGAACTTATTGATGTCATCTACTTCCCCTGAAGTTGTTCGCAAATTTTCATTATTTTTACACAAAGCTTTCAAATTCAGAGAAATGGCTACTTCGTGAAAACGCTGTTTGTTTTATTTTATTTGTTTTTATTTTATTCATTTTTTTTATATTGCTAAACACAGTGGACTGTAATGCAGGTATATTTTTGTTTGACTGTGTTTGTTGATGCTCACAGTGTCGTGATGTATTGTTTGTAAAATAATGTTCACATTCCCCTTCATAAGGGGCCTAGGCCTATACATGAATAAACCATCTTGAATCTGGAATCTCTGTATGTATGTCTTCCTGTCTGTCTTTTTTTTTTTTTTTATTAGACTTACTGTTTTATATTCACATTAGTATAGTATTTTTTAACATACATAATGTATGCTTATGTGTGTGTAAGTGTGCATGTGCGAGAGAGTGAGTGAGTGAGTGAGTGAGAGAGAGAGAGAGAGAGAGAGAGAGAGAGAGAGAGAGAGAGAGAGAGAGAGTGTGTGTGTGTGCATGTGGGTGTTCTGTGGGTTTTTTTTTATGTCGATTATTGATACCATGCTTGTACCTGTGTGTGTGTGTGTGTGTGTGTGTGTGTGTGTGTGTGTGTGTGTGTGCGCGCGTGCGTGTGTGTATGTGTGTGTGTGTTATTTTTACCATGCTTATGCCATTATGTAGTATAGTATTCGCATTCTATGACCTTACGTAGCATTGTGTAGTGCATGCAATGACATATAAAAATGTAGTTTTGTGTAGTGTAGACCCTGTTTCAGGGCGGGGACTGGATGAAAAAAAAGCGCGCCAGTGCTTATCTATTATCCTCGATAATAAAGAATTTGTCTTGTCTTGTCTTCTCTCTCTGTGTGTCTCTGTCTGTATGTCTTCCTGTCCGTCTGTCTGTGTCTGTCTCTCTCTCTCTCTCTGTCTGCTCCCCCTCCCTCTCTCTCTCACTCTGTCTGTATGTATATGTCGGTCTGTCTGTCCTTGGTCTCTCTCTCTCTTTTTTTCTGTCTGTCTGTCTGTATGTCTTCCATGTCTGTCTGCCCTGTCCTCCCCAACCCTCTCTGTCTGTATGTATGTCTGTCTGTCTCTCCCAACCACCACCCACCCCACCTCTCTCTCTCTCCCCTCAAACCCCTCGCTCCCCCCCCCACACACACACACACTCCTTTCTCTCTCTCAGCCGGAAAGGGTGCTTGAGGGGTTTCACGGGTGTGATCAGGAGAACAAAGAAAGGAGGAAGTGTGAAGTAAGGGGAAAGAATGGGGTGGGTAGAAGGGATGGGGGTAGGGGGGTGGGGAGGGAGGGGGGTTGGGGAGGGGGGAAAGGGGCACGAAGTGGGGGAGGAGTTATCAGTCCATCAGTTATTTCCCCTGCGCCAGGCCCGGGTTCATCGCCTTCACACTGAACCAAATCAACGTGGTCTGGCCAGCAGTCCTGTGGTATACCGCCGAAATGACC